>PVLD010021231.1:0-31993 GCA_004027595.1 Dinomys branickii | reverse complement strand
CGAGCCGTCCTTCCGGCGGCGCTTGGGACCCCCCACGCGGCTCGCCCGACACGCGCGAAACGTGGGACCGCCGGGCGTCTCCGCCGCTAGCAAGCCGATCTCTTGATTCACTAATTTTTTGTACAGTTTTCTTCACCTCAATTGCATTAATTTCTGCCCTGAGTTTTATAATCTCCTCCCTTCTTTGGGCTCTTGGTTTGGCTTCTTGCTCTTTTTCTAAGAGTTTGAGGCGTATCATTAGGTTATTTATTTGCTCTCTTTCTATTTTCTTTGTATATGATTTCATTGCTATAAATTTCCCTGTGAGGACTGTTTTCATTTCATCCCACAGATTCCGATAGGTTGTACTTGTGTTTTCATTTATTTGTAGGTAATTTTTAATTTCTTCTTTAACATCTTGTGTGACCCATTGGTTATTCAGTAGGTTGTTGTCTAATTTCCATTTGTTTATGTGGTTTTTGGAGTTCTCTTTGTCATTAATTTCCAATTTTATTGCACTGTGGTCCGATAATATTCATGGTATAATTTGAATTCTTTTGCATTTAGGTAGATATGCTCTATGGGCTAGAATGTGGTCTATTTTGGATAAAGACCGATGTGCAGCTGAGAGAAATGTGTATTCTGATGCTGTGGGGTGGAGCACTCTGTATACATCTACCAAGTCCATTTGTTCACACTTTTGGTTCAGGTCTGTTATTTCTTTACTAAGTTTCTGTCCGGTTGACCTGTCTCTTTGCATCAGAGGGGTGTTTAGGTCCCCCATTACAATAGTGTTATTAGTTGTTTGATTTTTTACGTCTGTCAAGCTTTGACTTGTAAAGTTAGGTGCTCCATTGTTTGGTGTATAAATGTTTAGGATTGTTACCTCTTCCTCTTGCAGCTTTCCCCTAACTAGTATGTAGTGGCCTTCTTTATCTCTTTTAATTGTTTTTGGTTTGAAGTTTACATTGTTTGCAAACATAATAGCTACCCCTGCTTTTTTCTGGGGACCTGTTGCATGGACAGTTGTTTTCCAACCTTTAACTTTCAACCTGTGGATTGCTTTTTGAGTAAAATGTGTTTCCTGTGTACAGCATATCATTGGATTGTGTTCCTTAATCCAGTCTTCCAATCTTTTCCTTTTGAATTTTGAGTTGAGGCCATATACATTAATGGTTATCATGGGTATATGTTGGCTTATTCTAGTCATGTTATTTACTTGAAGTTTTCCTTCTTTTGCTGACTGTTTAATTATTTGTTCTGTTTAGGGAGTTATTTCTATAGCTGTTCTTGGGATTGTGGTCTCTTTTTTCTCTGTCTAGAATATCTTTTAGTGCTTTTTCCAATGCTGGTTTGGCACTCATGAAGTTCTTCAGTTGTTCTCTGTCATGGAAATATTTTATTTCTCCATTGAATTTGAGGGATAGCTTTGCAGGATACATCAGTCTGGGTTAGAAGTTGTTTGGTCTCAGAATCTGTAATATCTCGCTCCAAGCTCTTCTGGATTTCATGGTTTACGTTGAGAAATCTGCTGTGATTCTGATGGGCTTTCCTTTTAGGTGATCTATTTCATTTCTCTAGCAGGTTTTAATATTGTGTTCTTTTGCTGGATATCTGGGATCTTGACTATTATATGCCTGTGTGTATTTTTCTTTGGGTTATGGATCATTGGGGTTCTATATGCCTCGCTTAACTGAACTTCAGTATCTTTTACCTTGTTTGGGAAATTTTCTGCTATTATTTCAACAAATATTCCTTTTATATCGTTTGTGAGATCTCCTGCTCTTTCACACACTCCTATAATTCGAATATTGTTACGTTTTGCTTCATCTTGCAGCTGTTGGATTGACTTTTCTTTTGTCTTTGATGATATCATGAGATTCTTCCTTTCACACTCATAAGCTGCCATGCTGTCTTCAAGTTCTGAAATTCTATCTTCGGTTTCATTTAAACGGTTTTGCATGCTTTCAGCGTTACTTTTCAAATCCTGGCATTCTCTTTGGACCTGTTTCATTATCGGTAATTCATTCCTAAATTGCTCTTGTAACGTTTCCATTTGTTTCCTGTTTTCTTCTAGTCTTTTGTCTATTTCTTGTCTGTGTGAATGGAACATTTCTTCCATCATTGTTTTCAGCTCGTTTTTTGTCTGAGAAATCATTGCGGGTATGTGGGTTATTTCTGCTTTAAGCTCTTTCATGGCCTGTTGGAGTTGTTTCATTTCGGATGCAATCGTTTCATAACTTGAAGTTATGAGGCTTCCTGGTTCCCCTGTATCTTCACATTCAAAACTTGTTTTGGGTGGGGTTGAGTTTTGAGACTGCGTTTTGTTCCTCTGTTTTCCCATTTTTGGGTATCAGATTCAAAATGTGGAGCTATAAATTCCCCAGGCAGTTCAGCAGGCAAAGGTCTGCTGCAGAGGCTGCTCCAATGATTCCTTCTCTTTGGGAGAATGTCCCTTAAGCTTTCTGCTGAGATTTCCGCTTCTACTCCCTACCCGGAGACCTGGCTGGGGCGTATAAACATGTCGCCGCCCCAGGCGTCTTGCAGACTGGCCACTCAGGTGTTCCTCACTGGGTGGAGCTCCTTCCCCCCTCAGAAATCCCCTAGGGGCACCTAGCTAGCTCTTCCCACCCAGAAAATCCTGCAGTCCTTAAAGCTGCTTTGATGTCACTGGCTGGGCAGAGCTTCTTCCCGACTCAGGAAAAACCGGTTAAAGCACCCACTCAACTCACCCTGGGATCGTGCAGACAGGAATGCCGTTCAGATGTATCTCCCTGGATCGAGCTTTTTCCCGACTCAGAAATCCCGCCAATCGCAGCCGCTCCAGTTCGCGGTGCCGGCTGCGGGGGCGGGGCTCTTAGCGGGATCCCGGACCGCTGCCCAGATTGGCGCAGTCTGTCCCAGTAGCTCGTTCTCTGAGTTTCCTCTGCTCTGCTGCCTCCAACAAATCCTGGTTACAGCCGTCTCCGAGCTGATCGGGTTCAGGAGCTGGAGGCGTCCTTCCCTTATGCAATCGCTCTCTCAGCTGTCTGCGATTTGAGCCGAGCTGCGTCCGAAGCGCCTCACTGATCCCTTGGGCACCCAGCTCTCAGGATCCGCCCACTTCTCGCGGCATGGCTTGTCCAGCCGGCCCTTTAATGCTCATGCCGCAGAGAGCAGCCTGATCAGTTGGAATTTTGCATCCACGGACCGGGCATCCGCGCGCAAAGATCGGTCTCTGGGAGAGATTCCCTCTGCCGCTCACCCGGTCACCATCTTCCCGGAAGTCCCAGGGTACATAATTTATAAGATTATTTTACAGTAGTCACACAAAGAGTCATATACAAGGACATCTGTCTGCACACTGAAACCAAAAGAATGCAGCTCTGAAAACAATGTGCAGTATAAGAATTATTGTTGAACTCCTACCATTTTGTATGGTGAATCTCTGCATCATTTTCAATGTTTTTTTCAAATTTTTAAAATTCTTTTTACTTGTTACCGTCTTTGATTGTTTGATCAATATCACATTCTTATGTCTAATTGGCTGAGCAACTTTGTTGGAGATAACTGTATGTAATTTAGCAACCACTGTAAATTTCTTTCATTTTGTCTTGAGGTCATGTTTCATTTTTGTTGTTCTTGTGTTGTTTTGATTTTGTCTTCATTGTTGCTTGGTCAGTTTTTAAATTTTTAAAATAAAAAAAAAGAATCCAGCTCTGGGCCTGGATCCCACAGTAATGTGTTGCATGAGTCCAGCTAAAAACCTAGAGCCCATAACAATGCCCCCCAAGAAATCCAGCTGGAGGCCAAGATCCCATGTCAATGTCACATACAGACCTGTTTCACGGATCTGTGCTAGGAAGATCCAAAGTTCAGTGGTGGAAGCTAGAAAGTCTGTGCCAATGGGATGAAGGATCTGTGCCAGCAGCCTGAGGGATCTGCACTGGAGCCAGGGAGTAGGAATCAGAGCTCCCCACAAAAGTACCACAGCCATCCTCAGCAACAGGGAGGTCTCGAGCTCCTCCAGCGACCAGAACAGCCGAGCTCCTATCAGGAAAGCCAGCACAACGACCTTCTCCAGGAGGCGGAGCAGTGCACCACCTTCCCCACTGGAGCTGGGAAGCGATGCTCAAAGTAAGGGCCAGAGCTCCCCCAAAGCGAAGCGCAGCCATTCCCAGTGACACCAAGGCCTGAGCTACTGACACTGAGAACAGCCGAGTTAGTTAAGGAAGCCAGCATGACAAGGTCCTCCAACAAAAAGAACAGCAGCCCCAGGAAGACCAGCAGGTCCAACAGCTCCCAACAGCTTCCCTTCTTCTCCAGTTCTGCCTCTTGTGCTGCCAGCAGCAATCCTCAGGTGGGCCTCCCACACCCAGCATGACGCTGGTTCAGTTCAGCTGGGTGTTACAAGTTGGTCACCAGTTGTCACTCCACCACAGAGATAAAATCCAACATGCCTAGACATAAGAGTATTCATAATCTTTATGTAATTTAGTGTGTCTTCATATTAAGATTCTTGGAGTATTAATGTCTTAGATTAGGTTATGTTGCCCATGATATAGTAGGAAATGCCTACTAAAATACAGTATGGGGGCTGGGGATATAGCTCAGTGGAATAAGCGCCTGCCTAGCAAGCGCAGGGTCCTGAGTTCGATTCCCAGTACTGCCCCCCCAAAAAAATTAAATCAAAGTGACTTTAAAAAAATAAATAAATAAAATAAAATACAGTATGGACATAGTACTTTTTCAAAAGAAAACCTGAATTTCAAAATACATTGACTTTCAAGGGCTCTTGGTAAGGGAGTTTAGAATTACACATATAAGTTAGACTATCTCTATCTAGATATACTTAGTTAACAAAACTTACTCTGACAGATTAAATTTTAAAAACATCTTTAATTTTAAGTTATGATGTAATACCATTAAAAACAAATGTGTTTACATACAGCAAGAGTGGCTTTACACACAGGAAAGAAAATGATACAATTAGAAATATGTGCTATTTCTCTGTGTGTTCTACTTCATATTACTGTATACAAGTCAGCATCTTCATATGTATGTACATCAAGTTTTCTTGAGCAGCTGTGTTATGTAGGGAAGGTACATGGCAAGGAAACAGTTACCTAATATTCTTTCACTATGAGTACAGTTTTAATCTGGTACCAGTAATGAAAAATTTAGAAAGAGTTGTCTATAAGGCAGACATTGAAATATGCATTATTTGATTTTTCACTTAATAGTCTGTGAAATTTAAATGCTTTGAAATTGAGTTTAATATATATTTTACCCTCTGAAATTCATAACAACCAAACCTGGCATGTGGCAAAAATTTCCATTTTTACCTTATAAAATTACTTCATCCTTTAAGCTACATTAAAAAGAGATGAAGCTTTTAAATTCAATGTTATATTTGTATATTTAGTAAAGTGTACATATAAAGAAGTGTACTGCATACCTCAGAGCAGAGATAAGAGCAGTGATGTGTGTGAGCCCTGGGTAGTAAAGTGCTGAATCACTGCCACTGTCCATTGCTGGGGTGTGAATACTTCCCCATACCTGATTTTTAATATGTGGAAATGCCACCTCCTGAAAGTGTTGCAATGAGATGTGTGCCATTTCTCTAAAGATCCAGTGCAAGTCACTCTAGAACCGCTCTAAAGAAAACTTGATAAACCTAAACACAATAGAGTTAATTTCAAAGAAGAAATTCAGATGCTGGTGCTGAAATTACTTGGTCATATGCATTAATTTGGAGATAGAAATACAGTACATCACAGTAAAGTAAACAAGTGCAAACAAGGGTAATCTAATTAAGCTTGTATTTTATAATAAATAAATTTTAGGAGAATAATTTTTATAAACATAGAGATACAATTATGGAATATCGTGCATTGGTTTAAAAATTAAAGATAATTAGAAATACAATACTCAGAAATTGTAAGCAGTGAGTAACACAGAGTAATTTACCTCAGGACACAGATCCAGAGAGAGGGATCATTTCATTTAAATAACATATTTTGGAAGCTCCAATATTTGGGCTACCTCTCATGATGCTCTGATAAATTGTTAAATTATCCATAATAAACATCTTGAAACATACTGGAGTGTGTGAGAAGGTTAGGAAAGAAAATAAATGCTGACTGCCTCATAAACTATTAGAGTTGCTTATATATTCAAAATAATGTAGGTTAATGATTACTTATTTGATCATTATTGCATGTCTCTATTTGTTTTACTGAGAAACCACTTTGAAGATATCAATAGCAATACAACAACCATTGTTAATTTCCTACCACTTTGTCTGTAACTCTGTATTGTTTGTATTGTTCTTATGCTATTTTGTAAATGGATGTCTGTCTGTTAATATGTTTTCCTTCTTTTATTTTTAAAGTAAAAAAGAATTTTAAAAACCAAGGTAATGTAGTTAGAGCTGTGGCTTTCTAGAATTGACATATTTTTAAAGGGATTTGTTTATAATTGTTAATCAGATCCACAAAACACAATGCTCTCAGAAATTATTAATTGACAAGACTAATGCACATAGTAATTTTGATATGAAATATACTAAAGAATAGTTACACCACAAATGTTGCTTTTAGGTGTCAACTTGCTTGGGCCAGACATGCCCAGATAATGGGTAAAGTATCATTCTGGGTATGTCTGTGAGATATTTCTGGATTAAATTAACATTTGAAGCAGTAGATTGCATAAAACAGACTGACCTCTCAAATGAATTGAAGGACAAATTAGTATAAAAGGATTGAATAATAAGGTGTTATTTCTGCTTTACTGTCTTCCATCTGTGACATTGGTTTTTCCTCTCTTCAAACTTGACTGAAGTATTGATTTTTCTGGAGCCTATAGTCTACAGGTCTCCAGGACTATACCCTCCGCTTTCCTTATGTACAGGTTACTGACTTCAGATCTTGAGAATTATCAAGCTCTATCAGAAAATTCTTCATAGTAATTATGGCTTTTAAGTTCCTGAATTTCCCAGAGAAAACACAAATTATGTTTTTCCTGAGTAACAGGTAAGCGCCTGTTTCCAGTGCTAGGTTGGTCCTTGACTATGTCATTCCTATGTCACTATTTGACTCTTTTTTTTCTCCTGGATAACATGATTAATAATTAAATATTAATAATATTTAATTTACTATTTTTGAAGAAAATAGTAAATATTAGCAAAATATTAAAGTAAAGATAAACTCTAAAGTTCTTGCTGTGATCTCGAAAGCCCTAGAAGATGAACTTCCCTTCAGCTCTTTAATGTCATGTCTTCTGCTTACCATCCTCCTGTTCCTTCCACTCCAGCCCCATGGGAGTCCTTCTTCCCTGAGCCTAAGGGATACACTGCTTTGCATGTCACCAAATATCCATAGGTCAGATATTTTAGCTTTCAATGGATAACCACACAAGAAACCCTCGTGATTGTTTCTTTAAGCTATTACTCAGGCGTCCTTGTTTGAGTAAGGCCCTTCTTGAACCCTCTTTTAAATATTTCAATAGACAGGGCTGGGGATGTATCTCAGCAGCACAAGTGCCTCCTTGGCCAGCACATGGTCCTGAGTTAGATTCCAAGTACAAAAAAAAAAAAAAATAGACAAAGTAGGAACAGAATGGATTCACTATAAGCTGCCACCTATACTTTCTATTATTTTTAAATGGTCTATTTTTCTCTTCAACAATTATTAGAATTTATAATAGTGTACATTGAATAAATGTATGTATGTATATATGTCTGTATATCCCCTTTTATCTCTCCTCCACTAAATTACATCTCCCTAATAACAGGGAGAACACTAGTTTGCTTTCACTGCCTATCATGGGACCTGACACACACACATAGAGAGAGGTGTTTTAAAAATATAAAATCAGTGAGTCTTCCTTGCGTAGATGTGCACTATGTTGAATGAAATGACAGGGCACATCCTTCAGTACGTAAATGCCTAAGTACATTGTGGCGCATTCGTATAATGAAGTAGTATTCAGTGCTAGGAAAACTTGAGCTGTCAACAGTGAGATGAAACAAAGGAAACAATTCCATATTAGTAATTAGTATATTACTAATGTTGATATTATTACTAATAATATTGGGAATATTTCAGATCATATCCCTACATTCAAATGAGAAAACTTACAGGTGTTCCAAAGATCTGAAAATCTCCAAAATCTGAAATAATTTCAGTCCCCAGGAGTTTGGATAAGGTCCCATCAAACTGTAGAATTAAAAAAAAGAAACTAATAGAAGGTACTGGCACAGTCGAATGAACGTGTGCAGCATCCCTTTCATTGTCTCAGCCACTCTCTTGTCCCTGAGGCACAAAACCTGACACCTGTCATTTAAAGGAGGAGAGGCTTACCGCACCTGCAGCCTGCTGATGCCCAGGCAGGAGAGGACGGCGGACGGGCCTGGGGGAGGAGAGCCGCTCACATCGCGGTGTTATAGGCAGCTGAGTTAGATAAAAATGCCGTAGGCAGTCAGACAGGGCCAGGCCCTCGAAGGAGCTAGTGTGGAAGATCAGATACCTTGCAACTGTGGGAGACAGACACCTCCAGCTGTGGACAAAAGATTAAACAGATGCACCCACATACTTCCCTAGGGATGGGCCTCAGGAATTGATAATCTGAATAGGTAGAAATCACCTTGAAAAAACCAGGAAGAGTCACCTGCCCCGCCCTCCACAGGAAAAGCCCCCCCCCTGTTCATGCCTGCTTGCTACATGACTCACTTCCCCATTTGATCCCAATTTAATCAATTTTACCTGAACACTTATGCTTGTAATCTTAATGGCTGACCATACTTTTGTCCCACCTCATGCCCACCTAGCAAGTTCCCACGTTTTCCGCCTTGGCCCTGTCTCACCTTGTGGTTTTACTCTATCAAAGTCCCTACAAAAGACAGGTTCCAGGGCAACACACTGGGCCCCCTTCTGTCCCTCTCTTGGACAGAAGATTTCTTTCCCTCAATTTCTGCTCTTAACCTCTGTTGTTCCTAAAATTCATTCTTCGATTTTAAAGAACACAAACTCATTCCAGATGTGGTTGAGGGTGGGAGTTTCTATTTCCTGTATCAATGGCAGCAGAGAGGGAAGGGAGGAGCTGTGAAGGGACACGAGCTTGCAGGTCAGGCCGCTTTCCAGCCTCCTGCAAGCAGACCCCACTTCACAGCACTACAAACACCCTCGAAGTCCTGCCTCTGACTGCGTGAGAGTTTGGGGGGCATTCCTCATCCAAACCACAGCATTCATGTGCTTATTAAACATCTTCTTTGACTCTCCTGTTACTAAGTAATACACTAAAATAAAAGAAAAGAATATGAACTCTTTCCACAAAAAGGCATAATACGGCAGCTTGATGTGTTACATATTGAATGAACATTGTTGCTATTATGAAATTTAAGGTACTGACAAAAGAATCTCTCCCTACATGTCTTGCTTTAGGTCCTTGAGAAAATTGACTCTGCTGTTTAGATGAAGTGCTAGCCTTTTATTTGGAAGACAGGGGCCTAGAAAAGTAAATATGATTTAAAAAATAATAGAGCTTAGTAACAAAATATGAAGTGCTGTACACAGTGATCTGAAGCATTGCTGTAATAGCTGCTTCTTTGTGGCAGTCTTTAAAGACACAGCAGATGGCCAGTAGGTTGGTCCGCAGAACACAGCACAAGCTGCATTGGCCTAAAGCTTATGCGGTAGAGCTACCCTACAGCAGGGTCAGCAGTAGATAGAAAAAACATGCACTTTATTTCATGTTTCCCATTGGTTAAGACTCACCTCCTCATGAGGAGCCCCTCCCACATTTCTAGGCTGGATCCTGTGGGCTATCAGAACTGGCTCAGTTACAGGCATCTCAAACTCCAAAGAATGAGGTATTTCAGTCATCCTTGTAAGAAATGGATGTCTACCCAGGTGTGATTGCACAGGCCTGTAATCCCAGCACTCTGGAAGGTAAGGCAGGAAGATCAGTGAGTTTGAGGCCAGCATGGCCTCCATAGTGAGCTCAAGGCCAGCCTGAACTACACAGCAAGACCCTGTCTCAAACAACAGCAAAAATAAAATTTTTCTTTAAAAATTATAAAAGAATGTGCCATGATCAGATTGATCACAAGGAATTTGCACCTTGATTCATGTTTTACTATTTTCCCACCTGCCCTTCAACTCTTCTTGCTTACAAAATCTTCTCTTCCACTTTTTCTTCTTTTCTCATCATTTTTTTCTTCCAAAATGTATCAATAAATTTAATTAATCAAAAAAGGAAAAGAAATAGTTGCCCAGACATGGAGGACTTGACAACTAAGAGAAAAGGGAGTAAAAATTTCCAGCTTTTCCCGGATTCAGATTTTAAACTTGGTGTTTACAAATAATTTAAATATTAAAAAAAAAAAAAAAACCCTTTTTTGAAACTGTTCTTCTTTGTTAAAGTCTGCCATCTTGTGGCCACTTTGAAAAATACTTTTAGAAGTGATTTTTCTTGCTAGAGGAATATACAATATGCAATGTGAAATTTTATCATTGCTCTAGCTTAACCAATGTAACACTTCATTTGTATTAATAGTGTTGTTGTACAATGAATACCAGATGAATCATTTATCCCTCACTCTTCGAGATAGAAACACAAAAATTTTCTGTTCTACAAATAAGACATCCCTCACTTCTCACAGAGTGCTGACTCAGACCCTGCACAGAAATCTTACATTCCAGACTGGTCTCTAATGTCAAGTAGTTACATCTGTAGTATCACCTGACTGTGTCATGATAGAGTTGGAGTTTAAACCCAATCCAATAAGACGTATGAATTAGAACTTAAACATTTTCTAGGCCTTAATGTTTCTTGCTATCTTAACATGTGAAATATAATTGTCAAATAACAAACATAGAACCTTAATTTTGTGAGAAATTGATATAAAATGAGTATAGTAAGTCCCCAACTTATAAATGAGTTCTGTTCCAGGAGAATGTTTGTGAGTTAAATTCTTTATTAAATCTGACAAAATGAGTGCCATACACCTTTGACACTGTTATGGTTGATACATTGTGTCAACTTGGGGAGTCTAGAGGTTTAACTAAGTAACTCAGCAGTTGTGAATGTTGGGGTAAACAGGACACGCCCTTACCCTTGTGGGATGTTGTTTATTATGTTCATTTGGGAAGTTTAAAAGGTTAACTATGTAATTCAGCGGGAAGCCAGGGTGCTTATTTGTATTCATTCTAAACCTGTGCAAGAGGACGGCACACAGAGGGTGCGGGTGTAGAGAACCCCCCCCACCTCCCCAGAGCTGGTTGACTATAAAAAGGAACTGAGGGAGGACGGGCCGCGAGTTCTTCGGAGGAGCTCCGGTCTTCACCTCCAGCTTGGTCGTCTCCCGGCTTCCGGTGCAGACTCTTCGGCTTCCGCCTGGGACTTCATCGTAGATTCATCAGCATTTCGTTGTAGACTCAACAGCCCTTGATACGGACTTGCACGGACGCTGCGGTGAGCTGCAGGCCCCAGGCCTGGGCTGCGCAATCTCTAGCGTGCAGACACCCTCTGCACACTTCCTCTTCTAACCCTGTAGCTGACCATTGTAAGCCAAAGAGGTAATTTGTTGTACATTTCTATATCTTGTGTTAAATCTGTTTCTCTAGTAAACCCTGACTGATACAGACACGAATACACAATGTAAAACATTTTAAAAAAAACAAATACTGTAAATAAACTTTTTTTTTTTCACTTTTAAAATTACCTTAAACTGGTGGTACAGTACATGAGAGCAGATGGGATCTAGGGGATTGCGTGGAGTGAACTGAGGACGGAGTTCCTAACTAGAAGAAGGAGGGGAGTGGGAGATGGCGGAGCAGCGTCTACCATCTTTTCACCCTACTCCAATATGATAGTAAAAGGTACGTCGCCATTTAACCCCCTCAGAATACTGCATTTCACGCACCAGTGTGCCATCATCCTTCCCACTTTCTGAGGCAGTTTTGGAAGGGTTTTTTTAGGGGGGGTGTTGGTACTGGGAACTGAATTTGAAACCTTGCACTTGCCAGGCAGGCATGTGCTCATGCTGTTGAGCTCTCTCCCCAGCCTGGAAGTCTTTTGTAGCTTTACTTGTACAGTTACAGATGCCCGGATGTCCTGAATCCATTCAGAATGATTATCTTTCACCATCATTTTGACTTTGGCAAAGACACAGAGGCTACCTTATGCCAGACACAGTGAATAAGCCCGATGAGGCCACACCATAATGAGCCTCAGTTTCTACTGGATAGCAGTACTTAACACCTGCATTCACTATATTTTTTATTACACTGCATAGAGATAGGAAAGTAGACTTTCAGAACTGCTTCAGAAAGTGGCAAGGGTGATGAGACAAATATGCTAGAAACAAGTTGAAATACCAAGAGGATGGTTAATGGTAAAATGTCTTTTATTGTGATCTTTAAAAATTTAAATATTTACCCTATGTTGTCGATCCCTCCTTGTGTATTGAATCCTTAAGTGAGGACGGAATTGCATTTGGCGACACTGTTTTTAGGGGGCAACTAAAGTTGAATAAATTCATAATGATGATACTTAATCCAATAAGAATGCTAACCTTCTAAGAATCAGAAGACCCTCCCTGCTACTCCACTGGCATATATCAAAGAAACCCATAAGAGAAGCTCATATGCATGCAAATACAAGGATAGGAAAGAATCCTCAGCAGTAACAAAACCTGGCAGCACCTTCACAGTGGACAGCTTAGGCTCTAGAAATGTGAGAACTAAATTTAGTTTGTCTAAACCACCCAGTCTTTAGTGAGAGGGCAGTTTGAGGAACGCAGTGAGCAGTGCAGCAGCACCTGTAAAGCTCCCAATCTAGAGGCACGGGCTCACAAAAACTGAGCTATCGTTGTAGGCGTGTATGAAATTGTCGATAGACGATAGACAGATAGGTAGGCAGAGAGATAGATGATGGGTAGATGGATGCAAATGTAGAGACATCATGCTGAAGAATTAGAGACAGAGCAAACATCAAAATCAAGCATGGCAGGAACACTGGGATTGTCAGATCGAGGGTTTAAACCAATTATCATAAAGATGTTAAGATCTTTGATTAATAAAGTAGACATGAAAAAATATATTTGAAATATAAACCAATTATTAAAATGGTGAATAAAAAAGAAATATGATTGTACTCTGGTTTCTCTTCAGATTGTATTAATCTTTCGCCTTTTAAAAAAGAAATATTAGGGTTGAAAAGCATTCCAATCTGAATAAAAGTGCCTCTGATGTTCTTGATCCGCAGGCAGGGAAAGCTTGATAATATGTCTAGAAATACTTCTAAAACTAGTACACAAAGGATAATAATAACTATAATCATCATCATCACCATAAATAAAATATCTAAGAACTGCATGAAAATTACAGATTGAGTAGTTAACATATAACATGAATATCTGAAGAAAAAGGAAAACAAAAAGGAATAGAAAAATAAATAAGGTTTCCTCAAAATTCATGTTATATACCAAAGCACAAATCTAGAAGTTGCACTGAGTGCCATTTAAGGGGGAAATGCAAATAATCAATCAATCGATCATCAATAGATCATCAGTCAATCAATGGATCCATCAATCATCAATCAATTTAGGCTTATTAAATTTTAAAATTTAAAGAGAATGGAAAACTCTTCAGGAATCCTGAAGAAAAATCTACCTTTACATTTAGAGGAGCATAGATGAATTACCAAAAGTGAAAAAATACAACTTTTTCAAAGTGAAAAAAATCACAACTTTTTGAGACAGGTAGAAATTGAAGGGGTTTGTTGACAGTGGACCTGCCATGTAAGAAAAGTTAAATCTTTAGAGCAAAGAAAACTGGTGTAGGTCAGAAAGTTAGATTTCCATAAGAAAGAGCATGAGACAATCAAGGTGAAACAAAACTTTCATCATGTATTTAAATGGCCTAAGAGAGAGTAGATTGTATAATCACAATTTACTTAGTTAATATTTGTATATGTGCATATTAGACATATAGGAAGGAAGTGAAAGGCAGCAGTGATAAAAAAGGACAGAGAGGAATTAAGATTATTTCAATGTGAGGAATTTATATCATCCAGAAAATGTTAGGTTGTTATATGAAGACAGATCCTATCTATAAATGAACATTGCAAATTCTAGGTCAACAATTTAAAAAAATAGTTTAAAAAGATATGTGAGGGCTGGGGATATATCTCAGTGGAATAAGCACCTGCCTAGCAAGCGCAGGGTCCTGAGTTCGATCCCCAGCACTGCCAAAAAAAAATATATATATATATGTGAAAATGAGAGAAATTCCAGTGGAATCAATGAAATGCTTACTTAAAATGACGAAGACATAAAAAGATTGTAAGACAAAAATAAAAACGAGAGCAAGTGTTATAGAAAATAACAGAAAACACATTAGGTGTCAATTCTTGTGTCAACAATCATTTTAAAGGTCAGTGATCTGAATAAATCAGCTAAATGACAGATATTTCCATACGGGACCAAAACTTAAGATAGAACAATATGTTTGTACAAGAAACTTCCTTTAAATATAAAGCTACAATTGATTAACAGTTACTAAATAAAGATACACCATATTAACACTGATCAAAAGAAAGAAGGAGCGGCTACATTAGTTTATGACAGAGCAGACTTCAGAAAATGAAACTGTCCTGAAAACAAGGGGCTATTCTATACCAATAAAGGAATCATTTTGCAAAAAACATCTCTACTGTGTTTGCACATAGTAACAGAACACACACACACACACACACACACACACACACACACACACACAGCAAAGCTGGTTGAAATACAAGAATAGAGAAATCCCATTTTTATAATAGTGATAGAGGAAGACAGACTCTATTTCTTTTTGTGACCACATTTTAGAAGTCACTTAAATTTGCTTAAACTATAGACAAACTCACTCCTCCATCCCCTTCCTTATAGCAACCATCAACCACAAAGGAGAACAGAGCTATAACGAGAAAGGAATAGTTAAAACAAATTGTAGGTAAGCTGAAATTTAGCCATTCTAACAACTGCCTGGGAAATGTAAACCTGTGACCGTGATGTGGCATTTTTGTAAAATTCCAAAATGAGATGATAATGTGGTTACCCTGGTTACTTGTAAATGTATAAAAATCCAGTACAAAGTTCTCTGGTCACCAACATCTTCCCTGACTCCTCTTCAGGCTGTCAATCACCAGCAAGAAAGCTTTGTTCCCACATTTTTAGTTCCTCTTGAGTACCTGTCTCATTGAATCTAGCCATAACAATAGTACATTTCATCATCTTTCTATCAGAATTGCGCTGATCCAGAAGGTAGCCAATTACTAAGGGTGTAGGTCAACTCAATAGCACCCTAAAGGGACAGGATGGACTTGACATATGCAAGTTACATGACAACAATAGCAGAATACATGGTTTTTCAGTGTAATGTAGAACATTACCAATATAAGCCACATGTGGGACATAAAGTACATCTTATCAAACTGAAAAGAATGATTTACTTAAACACAAATCATAAGCTGTCTTCTCTCACACTGTGATGAAATTAACACATCAATTATCAAAAAAAATTATTGGAAAATTCCAAAATGCTAGAATATTTAACAAGACACTGCTAAGTAACACATGTTTTTTTTTGAAAGTAAAAGAACGAAGACATATTAACAAATAGACACAACGTAGCATAAGAATAATACAATCGAAACTGATCTACAGACAAGGTGACAGGGAATCAACAATGGTTGTTGCTTTACAAATTGATAGCCTCGAAGTGTATATTCAGTAACACATGCTTTAAAGGAGAAAAATGAAGATAAATCTAGAATCTTTATAGTTAAAATGAAATGTAAAACAACAAAATTTGTGAGATGCAATATCAGTAATGTTTAGAGGAAAATTTATAACATTGGATTATATATCTGATAATGAGAAAGATAAAAATCAATAGTTTAATATTCCACCTGAGGAAACTAAAAAGAGAAGACCAAGTTAAATTCAAAGAAAGCAGAAGTAATAAAAATGAGAGCAGAAATCACTGAAATTAAAATTGGAAAATCATTCGACATAAACAGTGAACCTCAAATTTTATTCTTTGAAAATAGCCACAGAATAATAAGCTTCTATTTACGCTAATAAGAAAAGAGAGATGACAAATATTAGTAAGACAAGAAAAGAATGAGAATCACAATCAATCTCATGGTTATTAAAATGAATAGTATAGGGGTCTGGGGGTGTAGTTCAGTGACGGAGCACTTACCTAGCACAAATAAGGTCTTGGATCCAAATCTCAGTACAGTAAAAAAGAAAAAAAAGGGATGGAATACCATTAACACCTTTAGGCTCAAATCTGATAACCTAGATGAAATGTAACAATTCCTTGAGACACAGTTCTGTAAAACTCACATAGAAAAGAAGAAGTGAGCAATCTGTGTGTATAGCTGTATAGATTTTATGTATAACTTACATTTGCAAAGAAATCAAAACAAAATCAATAACCTATCAAAGCAGAAAGTACCAGGCCCAGACGGATTTATTGTTGAATTTTATCAACATCAAAAAAGAAAATACTATACAAATCTTCTACATTGCCCTTTAGAAAACAAATGCAGAGAGATTTTTTTACTTATTCTGTGAGACTGACATTATCCCAATACCAAAACAACACACACATATTACAGGAAATCTGTAGTCCTTCATGAACATAACGAAATGCAAGCACATTGATTCTAATGATGTATGAAGTGAATGATGCACCACATGCACATGGCATTAGTGCTAAGTATGAAGACTAACACAATATTTGATAATGTAGTTCATCACATCAGCAGACTCATAAAGAAAAAATACATAATGATGTCAATATGTGGGGAAAAAATTAATATAAATTACCCATTTGTGATAAAGCTGAGTTTATAGCCACATCACCCTGAATGTGCCCAATCTTGTCTGTGACAAAGCTGAAGATGGGGAACCCCCATCAAGTTGATAAACTATACCCACAAAGATACCTGATGCTAATATTATATTTAAGGAGCAGAAGTCTCATGCAATGCAATAATACAATAAAAGAAAATAAGAGGTATACTTTTACAGAGAAACAAAACTACCGTTTTTTTCACATGATGTGATGATCAATGTTGAAAACCTAAGCATAGAATTAATAAGAAACGTTATCAAAGGGGCAAAGTACAAAGTTAACATGCAAATGTCAATCATTTTCTATTCAGCAATAATGCACAAATGCAATTTGAAGTTTAAAATACAATGCCATCTATATTAGTACTCCAAAATGAAATACTCAGGTATAAGTTTAACAAATTAAGTGTGAGATTTATATGAGTAAAGTTACAAGCCCATGTGTGAAAATACAAAACTAGTGAAGAATTAAACCAGTGGAAGGATATTCCATTTTCATGGATGGCAAGCTTCACTATTATTAAGAGATCACTTCTTGTCAAGTTAATTTATAGATTCAGACAAGATTCAATCTTATCAAGATATCACTTCTCAAATTAATCCACAGATTCATTGTAATTCTATTCAAAACCCCAGCAAGTTAATTTTAAGATATTGCTCACATGATTTTAAAGTTTATTTTGAAAGGCAAAACACTCAGAACAGCCAATACATATTGAAGGAGAAAAGTGAAGTCAAAGCGCTGACACTACCCAATTTTAGGATTCGCTGTAAAGGTACTGCAGTGAAGGTATGGCCACATGGTGAAAGAATACATAGACCAGTGTGACTAAATAGAGTGCCTAGAGAGATCTACATGAATACAGCCAATATTTTTTTATCTTTAACTTTGAAACCCTTCTTAAAAATTCACTAGAAATAGTTCATAGACATATAGAGCAAAGATAAACTTTTCAACAAATGAAAATGAAACAACTGAATATTCACAGGAAGGAAATCAGGAAGGAAGGAAGGAGGGGAGGAAGGAAGGAAGGAAGGAAGAAAATCTAGACATAGATTTTTGATAAAGATTTTCCATTAAGACATTTTGCTGATCCACTGAACATGTTCTACTAGATCCCATCCTTGGACCTTTAGCTCATTATATATAGTTCAGTTATAGTAAGAGTCTTGCTAAGCTGTTTGTTTAGAATTCCCTCACACCCTTATTATCCAATCATGTTTGGTATTAGATAAAATTCCCCATGCCCTACACTTGCTCTCTGAGCACATTGGCCTATTTTAGTCCATTTGGTGTGCAATAGTAAGCTACAATAAGCATGTGTGACTTACAAACATCATAAGTTTACCTTTCATAGTTCTAGAGGATAGGATGTTCCTGATCAAGATGCTGGTGGTTTCAACATCTGGTGAAGGCTTATTTCCTGCATCATAAATGGCTCTTCTTTTGTTGTGTCCTCATTTTGTGGAGGGCAGAAGAGATCTTTCTGAGTCCTTTTTCCTAATGCTACCCATTTTATTCATGCAGGTTCCATCAGAAGGAACTCAGCATTCCCTACAGATCCCATCTTACCGTCACCACAGGGGTTAGGATTTCAATACATGGAGGGACACAAATATTCAGTCCATAGTACCTGCATTCAGCAATAATCCTGTTCAGGTGGTTCATAAAGAATCTTTCCATGGTTGCTGCCTCTTCTTCATAACTTCCAGGCAATTAATGCTTCATTCTTCTCATTGGTCAAAAATCGACAACTGTCTTTGCTGACTGGAGATGAGCCTGATCTCTCTCCTCTACTGAAATAGTTCTAGCACCTCTTGCAATGGATCTTAATATTAAGTTTTCTTAATTGTTTTAACAAGTGTCAGAGTATTTTTTCCTTTGCACTTTACACCCTTCATAAAAATTAACTCAAAAAAAAAAAGGTTAGGGACATAAATGTAAAAGTGCAAAATTATCACACTCCTAGAAGGTCAAAGGAAAAGACCTGGATGACCTCGGTTTTGGTGGTGACTTTTTAGATACAGCACCAAAGTTACAATATGTGAAAAAAGTTGACATTCTGGGCTTCAATACCTTTGAAAAACAATGCTGCTTTGCAAAATACATTGTAAAGAGGATAAAAATATAATCCACACACCAGAAAAATATTTGCAAAAGACAAAGGACTGTCACACAAAATTTACAAAGGACTCCTTAAATAGGGAAAAATTTTTCAAATAAACAAAGATCCCGAACAGGCCTCACTAATGAAGGTATATATGGAAAGTAAGCTTGTGAACAGTTATTAGACATATGGTATTATAAAATCACAAATTAAAACAATGATGCACTGCTAGACATATCTGACAAAGATAGAACAAGGAGGACCCTCATTGCTGGTGGGAATACAAAATGATACAAACACTTTGGAAAAAAGTTTGGCAGTTTCTTATAGAACAAACTATTTTCTTTTCAAACAATCTAGTGGTCATGCTCTTCAGTATTTACCCAGAAGTGCTGAAATCTAGGTTATATTCAGCAAGTTGTACTTATACCAGCAACAAAACCAATTTTCAAAATAAATGCTTTACAGTAATTTTAGATTTATAGAAAAAAGGAGACAGAATATTCAAAAATACCTTATACTCAGTTATTCATGTTATTAACAGAGTAGTGTAGTACACTTGTTACAATTAATGAACAAATGCTGACAGGTTATTATAAACCAAAACTTACATTTCATTCAGATTGCTTTATCTGTTACCTGAACTCCTTTTCTGTGTGACAATTTATCCCATTTTTCTTGTTTTTGGTGACCTTGGCAGGAATACAGGTTAAATATTTTACAGAACATCTCTGCTTTTCATATTATATGATGTTTTTCTTATGATTACTCAGAAATTTTACATTTGATGACAGATGATACAAGTAAAATGCCATCTCTTCATATGTTAAGAAGAGATATCAATTTAAGATTTTTTTGTCAGTTCCCTGAGACTTTTTTTTAACAAAGATATTTCTGTCAACTACTGTAGCTATTTTCCCATTTGGGACACAATGCCTGACACCCATATCTTAAAGGAGGAGTGATTTAATTGGGCTCAGCATTGAGGAATTCAGTCCACTGTAGACACGTTCCAAGGCAGGAAAATCGCTGCAAGGAGGCAGAGCCTAGCAAAGCTACTCAGTTCCCATGGTTCCTCAGAAGCAAACCAGGGAACAGTTTCAGAAAGGAATGATTCAGATGCCACAGGGACTCATGCCAGTATGACACACTCAGAAGTGAAGTTTATTAATTTCCAAAGGGTTTCTTAATCAATGA
This sequence comes from Dinomys branickii, assembly GCA_004027595.1. NCBI lineage: Eukaryota > Metazoa > Chordata > Mammalia > Rodentia > Dinomyidae > Dinomys > Dinomys branickii. The sequence goes on along the minus strand of PVLD010021231.1, from coordinate 11,815 downwards.
AAAATTGGGATTAATACCATTCATATAATTCAGTGCCTGCCTGTCAAGAATGAGGTTGCGAGTTTGATTTCTAGTACCGAAGAAACAAACAAAAAATTGGGATTAATGGTCAAAACTATAAACAAGATTTTATATCTTTGTTCTTAATCAATGTAGCTTTTATTTTTTCATATGTTATTAAGTCAGCTATGAAATATGATACATTTTTCAATATGAGTATTGAGACAGGACAATGTTTGAGCCCAGAGATGTGTCCAGTTCCTGACTCTTACGTATGATATGATTTGTAGGGCTTTTTTAGGTGTTCTTCATCAAAATGAAGAAGTGTCACTCCACTCCTGCTTTACTGAGAGATGTTATCATTAATAGGTATGGATTCTTCAATCATTTCATCTATGTCCACCCTTATAATCATATGATTGTCCTTACTTAGCCTAGACTACCAGAGATTAGGGACTGACACTTTGGAAATAATTTCTGGTCAGGCCCATCGACTTTAATAAATCTAACTCTGGTTTTGTGCCAAGACAATCATCAGTTTTAACAAGTTGTGATAAGGACTCAAATAAGCTAAAATATAGCTATTATACTCAAAGTTATGGTTCATTATAAAAAAAAAAGGGTGAAGCCTAAAAATCAGGAAATAGAGAAGGTACAAGTTCAGAAGACAAGCAGAAGCTTCCAGGTTTCCCCTCTCATGAAGCCCCATGAGGAATACTTAATTCTCCCAGCACTGTCAACCAGGGAAACTCACCTCAGCCTTGTTGTCCCAAGATTGTATTGGAGGCACAAGGGAGTGAGCCATGTTGGCATGTAGTATCTTCATAACAAATCAGTTTCTAGGCTTTCAAAGTTTAATGAGAAGTGGGGAGCAGCTGAGCTGGAGAGCAATCACATGCGTGGAGCTAGAGCAAGGCCAGCCCTGACAACACAGAACGTCCAAGGTAAGTCAGGCGAACAAGTTGTTCCAACCCTGAGAATATGGGGTTTCCAAGGTAAGCCAGGTAAACAAGTTGTTGGGCAGAAGGATTTCACCTGACCTCACCTGTTGAGTGTATAAATAAATCTGCTGCAGTCATTGGGTAGTTCTTTTCTCCCACCAGGAGTGGGGGCTCTCCTGACCTTGATAGGGCAAGAGAGGCGCCATTTTCTCTTTTAGCTCTATATTAAGAGAGGTCACTTAAGTTCACTGCAGTTGTGGTTGACCCCATTCTTCACCCCTTTGGTTAGTTATCAATCCAGTTACAGGAGAGCAGTCATACAATGGGAATAAAACAAACAGAGCAGATGGGAGAGTAAGGTAAAAGTTAAACTGCAATGGACATCTGGAATCCAGCTGTCAGACAGCTTCTGGGAAAGATAAACTTTGTGATATAATTGACATTTTTGTAAGATTCCCTAAATGAGGTAATGGCTACTATGGAAACCTAGAAATGTACTTAAACCACAGTTGATACCCAGATCAGCACAGAAATCTCCTCTGGTTCATGGTTAGTGACTGTCCATCAGCTGGCTCAGCAAAGCTTTGTTCCTGCCCTTTTGGTTTTCTTATGAGTGCCTTTCTTGTTGAATTCACTTGTGGTATCAACCTCAGCTTTCTGCATTCTGGCTTTTGTCCTCATTTCTTCATCCTCCACTCTCCTCCCATCAAGAATTTCAAGAGCTGCACTTGATGTAGCAATCAGATAGACCTTGACCACAGATTGGAGGCTTAATAAACCAAACATTTACTCTGAGCTATTGTTAACATAATCATCCTGTCAAATTGGCCCAAAATTTCAGCTGTACAATAACACACTTACCAGAGAGTCTGTTATAAAAGTTCACAACTTACCTCCCCGTACCTGAACAATCGTATCCTTCTGAAGACAATCCTTTTCTTTGGATTGTGAAGGGTTTGTAAAATCATAGCCTGATTGATTAATAGTTTACTGCACAGATGTTAGCACAATATGTTAGCAAATGTCCCCTTACTTTGTGAAAGATATTATGTGAAAGATATTATGAAGAATAAACATAGTTTCTTCCTTAAATGTTTGGTAAACTTCACTAGGGAGACTGTCTCACTCTGTTGCTTTCCTTTTTGAAAGTTAGAATTATTGAGCCTATCTCTTAAAAGAAATAGGCCTATTTAACATTCTTCTTCTTGTAAACTCTAGTAATTCATGTTTTCAAAGTGTTTATCAATTTTATTTACATTGGTAAGCTCGTGAAAGTAGAGATATTTGGTTTTTCTTGGTCAAACTTTTAATTTTGTTTTTAATATTTTTTTTGAAATTTTGCTTACATTTTTTCTGTACAATATATTATACCTACAATGCCCAATGCATTTTTCCATATATGATGGAAAACTTGGGTACCTTATTTCAACTGACATAATGTGCTCAAGTTCCATCCACATGACTATAGCTGCCAAGGTTTCCTTCTTCCTTATAGCTGAAGTCTTGACTGAGTGACACACCATACCACATTTTCTTCTGTTTATCTGTTAATGAGCACATACTTACTCTGATTCCATAATTTAGCTGTTTCAAACAATGTGGCAGTAAACAAGGGTCATACAAGTGTCTCTTTGTTTTGCTAATTTCATTTCCTTTAAATATGCAATATCCCCAGATATGGGATAACTGGATCTTAGAGATATTCTCTTAGTTTTTGGGAAAATTCTATAGCTTTCCATATTCGCTACACCAACAGTATAAAAGAGTTCCCACCAACATCTACAAGTGCTTTTTCCCCTACATCCTAATTAGCATTTGTTATTATTTATGTTTTTGATAGTAGCTGTTCAAACTAAAGTGAGCATTTTTTCATATATTTGTTAGCTATTTGCCTTCTTTTGAGAAGTGTCTTTTGTCTATTTTTAATTGGATTATTCTATTATTAATTTTTTGTATCTTTATATATTCTGGATATTAACTCTGTTACATGAATATTTAGAAAATATTTTCTTCCACTCTGTACACTATCTTTTTATTCTATAGATTCTTCCTTTTGCTGTGAAGAAAATTTTCATTTCGATGTAATCCCATTTGTCAATTTTTGTTTTTTTCCCTATGCTTTTGGTGTCCTATCCAGCAAAGTATTGCCTATACCAATTTCTCCATGTGTGGCCTACATATTTTCTTCTAGTATTCCAGAGTTTCTGGTCATATATTTAGAGTGACAGAAATCAGATTTGAATCTTCCGTATGTGCATGCCTAGTTTTTCCAGAATCATTTTTGAAGGGATTCTCCTTTCTCTAAAGTATGTTTTTGGCCCCTTTGCCAAGAGTCAGTTTACTTAACGTGTGATTTTTATGCATAAATATTCTATTACATTGGTCTATATGTCTGTTTTTATGCCAATATAATGCTGTTTCATTATTATGTCTCAGTAGTATGTCATGAAGTCAGGTTTTATAATTCTTCCAGCTTTGCTCTTCTGGCTTGTTGGGGTATTATATGCTTTCATGCGTTTTATGATTCAGAACTCTTACAAGTTCTGAAAAAGTGTCATTGCTTTTCTTAAGCATTTTTTTCTTTTATGTAATTCCCTTCTCTTTCTGCCCCCCTTCCTAACCTCCTTGTATTTTTTTTTGGAATTGGAATCATTTATTTACCTTATACAACCCTATAAAGTTAACCATCAGATATAAAGATTGAAAATCAGACTCACAGGCCAAAGAATATATATATATATATATATATATATATATATATATATATATATAAATATATAAGACAATTGTATTAAGGTATACCTTTATGTACATCTCAATGCTGGGTGTAGATCTCCCTTGAACATATTCTATGAGTCTTCACTAATGATCATTAATTCCTTCTGTTCTTGCTTATCTTATTATTATTTATTTCTCCTTCATTTCTGAAGCATGTGCCTGTGTGTACTTAAATTTGCCAATAGTCTAAAGGGAGTATCTTTACATGTGATGGGGTGTTTTTCTTATAAATTTGACAATTTGGCTACAATATGTTGTGATGGAGATCATTTTTGTCGTGTTGTTTGGCTGGGTGTGTGTACCTTTCCTATTATTAAGAAAATTCTATACGATTACCTTAAGTAGATTTTCTTTGTCCTAGTCCCTTAACCTTTATTTCTTCAATTGCAGGTATTCCAAAATGCAGATGTTTGCTCATTTAATGATGTCAAGGGGCTGGGAATATAGCTCAGTGGAATAAGCGCCTGCCTAGCAAGCACAGGGTCCTGAGTTCGATCCCCAGTACCGCCAAAAAAAAAAAAAAATAATAATAATGATGATGTCAAGAAGATCTTGACTGGTCTCTATTATTTCTTCTCTTTTCTTTTTTTCTCTCTTCCTGTTTTTGGCTGGATAGGGTATTTGACATGATTTGCCTTTAGGTTCAAATATTCTTCAAGTAATCTTTTCTAGTCTGTTGCTGAGTTTCCCAGCCATATTTTTACTTGATGTGTTAAGTTCTTACTTTGCAAAATTTTTGTTCCATTATTTCCTCAGAATTTTTGTGTTTTCACTAAATTTCTCATTCATACCTGGACTTTTTCCTAATTTAATTTAATTGTTTATCTGTATTCCCTTGGATTTCCCAGGATTTTTTAACAATCATTTTTAAAGGTATTTATAAGGAATTACATCCATTTCATTTTCTTTGAAATCTATTCCTGGAGTTTATGGTTTTTGAAGGCATAATATTACCTTTTTAAAAAAAATGTTCTCTTATAGTGAGATGTGCACATCTAGTTCATCAGATATCTCTTCTACACTTATTCGTCACCTTTTTAGAAAGTATGATTCTCCTGAAGATATATTCCTGGATGTTGGTTTGTCCTAAGGTGTTGGTTTTGATTCTAGCAGGGTACTGTAGTGTAGTCTTCTTATACTTCTTTGGCCATGGGGTTGAGCACATTGCATACCATGTCAGAGTCAGAGAGACTCATTGTCTCTGTGGGTCATGTAAGAGTGAGGACATGGTAGCAGTTCACCACAGGTGTGGAGTAGGCTGCATTGGAATCCTCACTGCGTGGTTACACCTACAACTGGTACAATGGCAACAGTGGCCCCATTGGGAAATGGATATTTCCTCAGGCATTTGTGTTCCTAACTCTGCTGCTCACAAATACCTCTGTCACTGGCGGCCTCAGCAGTGATGATTGGCATGAAGACTTGTCTTCTGATCAGACACTAATGCAAGGCCAAACATTGCACAGGGACAGGCCATTGCAGAAATCACAGGCTTCTTCCACTGTCCCCATACCTAGTCCATATAGCAAGGCAGGCTCATACTATATGAGAGACAGGCAGAGACTACATAAGTGGGGTAGCAAGAGGAACTGTGGTGTTCTTTTGTGATGCATTGGTAGCAGTGAGTGTGAGGTAGGATCTTAGTCATAGCAGAGTGAATTTACAACTGGTTCTCCAGCCACACACTCTTGGGGATAGAATCATGGCTAGAACTAAACTTGCTCAAGGCACTCTCCGTGTGCAAATGTGGTGGGGTGGCAGTGGGCATCACAGTGATCCTTCCCAGTGCTGTCTGTAGCAGGTAGCATAGTGCAGTGCAAGGGAATAATAGAAATCACGAAGGTAGTGTAGCAGCAGGAACCCTGGTGTTCCTCTGTTGCTTCAGTGATAGTGACTGCCCAGAGAGGGACTTTGGCTAGATATGAGCAAAGATGCATTCTTCCCCTGATAGCAGGTACCCACACAGTTCGCACCATCCACTTCCCATGGTCCATGATCTAGCATCTGGAATATCTCTGGGGCTCCAGAAATGGGAATATGCAGGAACTTCTGATCATTTGAGCATTCCAAATTCAGGCAATAGCTTACTTCTCAGTATGACTCCTGACTACAGCACCCATTGTAGTTCAGTGGGAGATGATGTGAGATTCTTTTTTAAAGAAAAGCTATTGCTGCAGACTTCAGGTTATTTATTTGAATGGACTGGGAGGCTATGAGGGATGTGGAACCTTCCAACAACTAGGATTTCCAATATTCACGGGGTGCTGCTTTCTGGGACTCTCTCTTTCATGCTTTTCTTTATAAAGGGGAGATTCCTCCTTTCTCTACTGTAAAGCTGGGGTAGTAAATGCTAGGGTCATTTTTTCCTTTACTATGCTTTTGTCCCAGGTAGCTGTATCTTAGAATGTTTCTTTGTCTGATTTCAGTGTTCTGATATAGTCACCCACTGCAAAATGGAGCTATTCACCTGCTGCTGTGGCTGCTACTTGTGGTGCAGGAGGTGAACGCTGGACACTTCTGGTGAGCCATTTTGTCCTATGCCTTAAAGTATTTTAGCTTAATATTTTTTTCTCAGTATTAAACGGTCCCTTGCATTTGTTTCTCCGTATAATCACACATAAGTATTTTAACTGGAAAATAGTTTGTTTGTTTATGCTGAGCTTATTTTGTGTTTATTGTTTCTTTGTGTTTTGCTATGAGTTCATGAGAAGAACAGACAGAAAGGGGTTAATATGCTCCACCATTCAGAAATTACTACCCACAAGCCAAATCATAGCTTAGTTTCTTCACAAAACACATGTTTGCCACTTTTAATCACAGACTTAGTGATTAAGAATGGAATGAAAAAGAGACATGACTAAGGAGCAATTTAAATAAACAAAGAATTAAGATGTTGTGATATGTTTATAAGGACTAGAAACATCTGGAATATTCCAACTTAGCAGTGCAGAGAATACACTCTTTCTTTCAATAAGGCCTTTGAGAAGCATAACATATCAAAAATGCTTGAGTACTACTTAGAGCCTCTGCTATTTTTCCTTTGTCTGCTAACGTATGTCAAATCTTATGTTTTTTATTTCCATGTGTATGTTTTCACTAATTCTGACTGAGATACTAATGTTCTTCATGAAAGAGAATTCATGTTTTGTTCAATCAAATCTTAATGGTATTAATCATCTTGATCAGATCTTGATAAATTATGCTGCACATATAGAATCATCCACTTAGACAATTCTATTCCATAAAGGAAGTAAGACATTGTAGTATCAGCCATTGAATTTCGCAAATATTTTAATAAGAAGTTAAAATGCAATATTTTTCTCATCTGTGATTGTATTAGCTAAGGTCTTGCTATAGGAACTAGAAGTAATTTTGCTCCTTCAAAAAGCTTATGTATTATAAGAAAAAAAAGTGGTTTCAAAGTTACTGTGTGTTATCACCAGAACTATGACTTCTGGTACAACCAGGAAGGCAGAAAACCTGGGCAACACCACTAGAAAAATTCAAAAGTAACTGTGATTGAGGGTTTAGAATTTGCTGAACCTGAAAATGGTGTGAATGCTGCTTCTCAACTTCATAGACTGGACACTAGTGAACAAGTGTGGACAATTGGCCATGAGTCTTCTGCTTGGTAGAGAAACTACTGAAGCCAAAGGAAAGCATGCTCTGCCACTGCTTTGCTGGTCAAATTCCATGGAGCACAAGTAAGTAGAAGAAAATTACCTAAAAATGCGGGGTATCTGAAAAAAAATTCTGGAAATGCACATTAGAAGTAGATGGCAAGGTTTGAGAAGAAGGTAAATGTCAAGTCACAATGGAAACAAAATCTCTCTCTCTCTCTCTCTCCTTTCCCTGAGATGTGTGGAATCATTAGTTTATATCAGCATCTTTCTGCTTCAGAAAGTACTTTTTTTACACTAGGTAGTTCAAATCTTCTTTTACTGCTTTTGAAAAAATTTACGTACCTTATATAGGCTGGAATTGAGTAAACATTTATTAAATAGTATCTGAATCCCAAACCTCATGGTACGTATGGAAAAGACCAACATTCAGTATTTCTATTCCTGGTTCCTAAGGTGTTATGTCAATTGTTACAGCATAATTAGGAAAAAGAAGTATGAGGGTAAGCGGTTTTATAACAATTATTCTCTGAGTATAGGGGACAATGAGAAGTTTAAAAGACAGACAAGTGTTAATGAAGAAAGCCAGAAAGATTTCATATCAGTAGCAGGAATTACCAAAACATTATATCCAAAATCTCAAATGAGGCACTTCCTGGAAGATGGCGACCAGGTGAGCGGTAGAGGGAAACTCTCCCAGAGACTGATCCTTTGCGCGCGGGTGCCTGGTCCACGGATGCGAAATTCCAACTGATCGTGTTGCTCTCCGTGGCCTGAGCATTAAAGGGTCGGTTGGATAAGCCGCAGCGAGAAGTGGGTGGATCCTGAGAGCTGGGCGCCCGAGGGATCGGCGCTGCGCTTGAGCCACAGCTCGGCTGAATCCGCGTACAACCAAGAGAGTGATTGCAGTGGGACGGACCCTCCCAGCTCCTGAACCCGATCGGCTTGGAGGCGGCAGTAGCCAGGATCTGTTGGAGGCGGCGGAGCAGAGTAAACTCAGAGAATGAGATCCTTGGGCAGACTTCGCCAATCTGGACAGTGGTCCGGGATCCCACTCAGAGCCCCGCCCCCGCAGCCGGCAGCGAGCGAACTGTGACAGCTGTGGTCGGCGACTCCTGCGAGAAAGCTGAGGAGGTGGAAAAGCTCCAGGGAGCGCCAGGATCTCCTGCCAGCACGGATCTTGGAACGGGAGAGCTGAGTGAACACCGCAACAGGATTTCTGACTCGGGAAGAAGCTCGAACCAGGGAGGTACATCTGAGTGGCATTCCTGTCTGCACGATCCCAGGGTGAGTTGATTGGGTGCCCTGACCGGTTTTTACTGAGTCGGAAAGAAGCTCCGCCCAGCGAGGGGCATCCGAGCAGCTTTACTGACTGCAGGATCCCCGGGTCGGAAGAGCTGGCTGGGTGACCCAAAGGGATTTGTAAGGGAAGGAGGAGCTCCACCCAGGGAGGAACACCTCAGTGGCCCCCTGCCTGCAAGGTCCCTGGGGCAGCGAGCTGTTTATGTGCCCCAGCCAGGTCTCGGGGTAGGGAGTAGCAGCGGAAATCTCAGCAGACAGCTTAAGGGACATTCTCCCAAAGAGAAAGAATCACTGGAGCAGCCTCTGCAGCAGACCTTTGCCTGTTGAACTGCCTGGGGAAATTATAGCTCCACATTTTGAATCTGATACCCAAAAATGGGAAAACAGAGGAACAAAACGCAGTCTCAAAACTCAACCCCACCCAGAACAAGTTTTGAATGGGAAGATACAGGGGAACCAGGAAGCCATACACCTGCAAGTTATGAAATGATTGCATCCCAAATGAAACAACTCCAACAGGCCATAAAAGAGCTTAAAGCAGAAATAAGCCACATACCCGCAATGATCTCTGAGACAAAGAAATGAGCTGAAAACAGTGATGGAAGAAATGTTCCGCACACATAGAGAGGAAATAGACAAAAGACTAGAAGAAAATAGGAAACAAATGGAAACGCTACAAGAGCAATTTAGGAATGAATTACCAAGAATGAAACAGGTCCAAACAGAATGCCAGGATTTGAAAACTTACACTGAAAGCATGCAAAACCGCTTAAATGAAACCGAAGATAGAATTTCAGAACTTGAAGACAGCATGGCAGCTTATGAGCGTGAAAGGAAGAATCTCATAATATCATCAAAGACACAAGAAAAGTCAATCCAATGGCTCCAAGATAAGGCAAAACGTAACAATATTAGAGTTATAGGAGTGTGTGAAACAGCATGAGACCTCACAAATGATATAAAAAGAATATTTGCTGAAATAATAGCAGAAAATTTCCCAAACAAGGTAAAAGATACTGAAGTTCAGTTAATCGAGGCATATAGAACCCCAATGATCCATAACCCAAAGAAAAACACACACAGGCATATAATAGTCAAGATCCCAGATATCCAGCAAAAGAACACAATATTAAAAGCGGCTAGAGAAATGAAACAGATCACCTATAAAGGAAAGCCCATCAGAATCACAGCAGATTTCTCAACGTAAACCATGAAATCAAGAAGAGCTTGGAGTGAGATATTACAGATTCTGAGACAAAACAACTTCCAACCCAGACTGATGTATCCTGCAAAGCTATCCCTCAAATTCAATGGAGAAATAAAATATTTCCACGACAAAGAACAACTGAAGAACTTCATGAGTGCCAAACCAGCATTGCAAACAGCACTAAAAGATATTCTAGACAGAGACAAAAGAGACCACAATTCCAAGAACAACATTAGAAATAACTCCTAAATAGAACAAGCCAGTAAACAGTCAGCAAACGAAGAAAAACATCAAATAAATAACATGACTAGAAATAAGCCAACATATAACCATTAAGGTAAATGGCCTCAACCCAAAAGTCAAAAGGAAAAGATTGGAAGACTGGATTAAGGAACACAATCGAACGATATGCTGTATACAGGAAACACATTTTACTCAAAAAGAAATCCACAGGTTGAAAGTTAAAGGTTGGAAAACAATTCTCCATGCAACAGGTCCCCAGAAAAAAGCAGGGGTAGCTATTATATTTGCAAACAATGTAAACTTCAAACCAAAAACAATCAAAAGAGATAAAGGCCATTACATACTAGTTAGGGGAAAGCTGCAAGAGGAAGAGGTAACAATCCTAAACATTTATGCACCAAACCGTGGAGCACCTAACTTTACAAGTCAAATCTTGACAGACGTAAAAAATCAAATAACTAATAACACTATTGTAATAGGGGACCTAAACACCCCTCTGATGCAAAGAGACAGGTCAACCGGACAGAAACTCAGCAAAGAAATAACAGACCTGAAAAAAAGTGTGAACAAATGGACTTAGTAGATATATACAGAGTGTTCCACCCCACAACATCAGAATACACATTTTTCTCAGCTTCACATGGGTCTTTCTCCAAAATAGACCACATTCTAGACCATAGAGCATATCTACCTAAATGCAAAAGAATTGAAACTATCCCTTGCATATTATCTGACCACAGTGCAATAAAATTGGAAAATTAATGACAAAGAGAACTCCAAAAAACACATAAACACGTGGAAATTAGACAACAACCTCCTGAATAACAAATGGGTCACACAAGAAGTTAAAGAAGAAATTAAAAATTACCTACAAATAAATGAAAATGCAAGTACAACCTACCGGAATCTGTGGGATGCAATGAAAGCAGTCCTCAGAGGGAAATTTATAGCAATGAAATCATATACAAAGAAAATAGAAAGAGAGCCAATAAATAACCTAATGATACACCTCAAACTCATAGAAAAAGAGCAAGAAGCCAAACCAAGAGCCCTAAGAAGGGAGGAGATTATAAAACTCAGGGCAGAAATTAATGCAATTGAGGTGAAGAAAACTCTACAAAAAATTAGTGAATCAAAGAGTTGGTTCTTCGAAAGAATAAATAAAATTGATAAACCCCTAGCCAACCTTATCAAAAAAAGAAGGGAAAGATCTCAAATTCATGCAATAAGGAATGAAAAGGATGAGCTCACTACAGATCCAAAAGAAATACAAAAGATCATTAATACCTACTTTGAAAATCTGTATTCCCATAGGATAGAAAATACAGAAGAAATGGACAAATTCCTAGAAATGTACCAATTGCCAAAATTGAATCAGGAAGACGTAAAAATCCTGAATAACCCAATATCAATTAATGAGATTGAAAACGTCATTAAAAACTTACCAACAAAGAAAAGCCCAGGCCCTGATGGATTCACAGTAGAATTCTATAAAACATTTAGAGAAGATGTAATGCCAACACTTCTCAAACTCTTCAATGAAATCGAAAAGGAAGCAACTCTCCCCAACACATTTCTGGAGGCAAGTATTATACTGGTACCAAAACCAGAGAGAGACCCAACCAAGAAAGAGAGCTACAGGCCAATCTCTCTAATGAACATAGATGCAAAGATACTCAACAAAATACTGGCAAATAGATTACAGCGAATCATAAGGAAAATTA
>PVLD010021230.1:0-31996 GCA_004027595.1 Dinomys branickii | reverse complement strand
AGCGTCTGGGGCTTTCCCACGTCTCGCCCCGGCAGCCTGGTCCGCCCTACCACATCTCCCCCGGCATCTCAGAGAAATACGCCCAGTTTAAACTTCCCAGCCGAGGTCCCGGCATTCACGTTCGCCAAGTCTGTCTCGAGCTGGTGGTGTTTATTAAGGAGGTTCGCTCCCTTGCTGCTCACCTGGTCGCCATCTTCCCCGGATCCGGCTGTGTTATTTTTTAACAGAAATTATCGAATATTGGCCATGTACTGTTTTACTCTAGATGCAGAAATGGGATTGTGAAGAAAATAGATTATTTTCCAGTAGTCAAAAAAAGGGGATCATAAACCTTATGTTCTAGAGGGGCAAGGGCCAAGCAGAAGATAGATATGTCATGGAATATTTGGTGGGAAGAATAAGGATGTTAGGGGGTGTGTGTGCTTTCTAATTTAAATCCAGAGGTTAGTCTTGGGTCCTGTGATCATTTCGGTTACCAAGTGTAGTTTTGGACTCCACCACTCTGTGTTAACTAGAAATATGCCAGGGCTGGGTCTTCAGGTGAAATGGGATTTCTTTGTTAATGAAGGCAGAGTACCTCCAAAGCGAAGGCAACATCTTCTACAGTTTAGCTTGCTTATGCTGAGTTTAATTTGCTAAGCAGCACAAAGCAGAATATAGTCTTTCCATGATTTGTGTAAAAGGCAGAGGTTGTTTATCTTCTGGAGTATTATATCCCTCACATTGTAGCCCTAAATGAATGAATGAAATGAAAAAATGAATGAATGGATGGATGAAGAGCTTAGATACCTAATTGTGGCTGACCTGGTTAATTAATATTTTCTGTCATTAGTACTATAAGGAAAATTTTAAAGCAGCTGGGTGTGTTTTAACTGCCTTGTAGCATGAACAAAGAAAAGTGACTCAATTAGTTGTAATATGGCTGGGTGCTATTAGATACTTAATTGAATAATTACTGGTTTGGGCCAAGGAATGTTTTTATCCTTTAATTATCTATAGCTAATTATAAGCATCCTTAAAAATTCTCCTCTTAAAAAAGAAAAGGAAATTCCCTTCTTTTAAAAAGAGGGAACTGGCATGCTTTTCTCTCCACAATGAGTCATTAAACTGAATATTGTCAACTAAAAATATTTACTTCTAATAAAGGTAGCTGATCCAATGGGTGAATATCTTAGATTACATTACTTTTGGAAGATCTCATACATACTATTATTGGCTGAAATTTTTAGCTGTGTTTACTGTGGTTCAGAAATGATTCCAGGTGATTAAATTAGTATCATTAGATGAGAAGGAACACTTTTCATTATGTCTAATCACAAACTCTGCAGGCCTGAGGTCCTTAAATTATTCCCCAGGGAACTTAATATATAATAGGGACATTTAGCTAATTAGAAGCAAATTCATAAATAGTGGTTTTAGAGGAGAGCGGTTAATGTTTGTCTCATGACTGTGGAGTCTTAAGAGCAGGTGACTGGTATTGGTCTCCTTGGAAAAACCCCGTCACACTTCATTCCTGAATGATGCTCAGAAACCGAAAATCTGAGGGGTTTGCCCCCAGTGGCAGCATACTCTGATTCAACTTTATAAATAGGTGATTCACACCCAGAATAGTATGCCAGAGCCTCACTCATACTTCTCCTGACACTTTTCTTTATTTCTTCACACTTACTATTTCTGTTACTTTTCAAGCAAATAACACAAGGCACCAACTGTGTCAAGTATTTTATGACATCATTTCCTCTGTTGCTTTCGCTGCTGATTTCATGGAGCTTTTCACCTGTGCTGTCCGTTGGTTGCTGTTGCTTGAGGAAATACTGCTTAGAAGCAGCAGCTCTGACTTAAGAGTATTCTCCCCACCCTGGGATTCTCAACACTGAATGTGTGCACCAGCACGTCCTGGAATCCTTGCAGATTGCTGGACCCTTCCCAGTGCTCTGACTCTAACTCTGGAGTGTTGCCTGAGCAGAGTCTGCATTGCATAATGACATTTTGGTCAATGACAGGCCACAGCCTGAGCCACAGTGATCGATGCCTGTATCTGGATTTCTAATAAACTCTCCGAAGTGATGCTGATGGGGCTGAACCATGCTTTGAGAACCGTGGCTCAGCCTCAAAGACGTGAAAGAAGATGACGAGTATTTATTTGGTGTTGAGGAGGGAAAGTAGAGGTAAAATAAGCTGCTGTAGGTTCTTTCCCGATTCTTTCACTTAAGGAATGCGTTGGAAACTTAAACTATCAGGAGCTTTGCTCCCCTAAATTGTTGGTTTGTATATGCACCCGAATAACTTCTCATGGATTGCTGGGAGGGTGAAAGTCACAAAATGCTTTTGGACATTGTTAGCATTTGGACAGGTGCTGAGCCACAGTTGAGGAGGATTCACAGAAAGGAGAGAGTACCCTTCCCTCCCCAGGCGTCTGTCAGGAAGAGGGGTGTTGATGGGGAGGGAAACTGGGCATGGAACCGTCCTCTCTTTTCATTTGTTTACTCCACAAATATTTAGTGTTCTTCTCTTGATGTTAGAGGGCAGATGCAGGAGGAAGAAAGAGAGACAGAGTCCTATGTTTTGTGCAGTTTTCTAGGAGGAAAACGAAAAAAAAACACGGAGGTGAATATACAGCACATTTGGTGTTGACCAGTGATATGAAGGAAATACAGTGGGAGGGGGCTGAGTTGTATAAGGAGAAGCAGTTTTAACTTACACATAGCACGTGGGCTTTGCAAAGTAACACCCTGCAAAATCTCCTGTGGAAAATAATTTCTTGGGAAAATTGGATGAAAATGCTAATTCCCGCTTCCACTCCAGGTATTCTTATTCAGAAGCCCTGGAAAGAGGCTCGAGAGGGAGTAACTCTCTGGAATGAAAAGTGGTTCAAATGCAAATAGGCTGCCTTCCTGTTCTCACCGCGGGTTAGAGACAGAGGGAAGTAAGAAGGTTTAGGAACTTATTGGGTGCTGGTTGGAAAGGGCTGTGAGGCTGAACGGGTAAAATGAGGACTAAAATCTTCATGAGAGAAGAGCGAAGGCAGAACGGCAGCGGGGGTGTAGCTTGGCGTGGGGTCTGAGCGTCCCAGGTTGGGTTCAGATTCTGGCTCTTCCTGGACAGGTTGGTGGCCTTGGCTGTGTCGCTCCGCCTCCTAGAAACTCAGGCCTGTTACCGGGTAGGTTTTTATCCAGGTAGATTTTATCCAGGTAGATGTTTATCTAGACTTTGTAAAACAAATTCTTCCAACAAGAGGCTCCTCTGAGACTTATAGCTTGATGGCTGTATTAGACTGAACCCCCTGATTCAGCCATTGCCCCTTCCACTGCCTGTGTGTACATTTTTGGATGAGCACCTCTGCAGTCCCTTTGTCCTGTCCAGGGGCTCATCCTGTGAGCCTTACAGCAGAATATCACATTCAAGGATGAGTTAGCAAAGGGAGATACATGTGTATTCTAGTGTATTAATGCGGGGAGAAAATAACAAGACGTGTATGTACTTGCACATAGGTATTTGAGTGTCTGGGTATTAGTGTACATTTTATATACTAGGTGAGCTCTTTTTTAATAGTTTAGTCCGCCTTCCTACTTTGTGTTTTTCTGTGTTTAATTGGAAGTGGAGGGAGGAGGGAATTGCGTTTTGGGCTGAAGCAATCCAGGCCTTATCAGCTCTGTTTTTCTCAGGTGCTCCAGCAGGGGTTTAACTGTTTATTTGCCAGAAACCTCACTGAAGGCCTTTGACTTTTTCTGCCCATCCTCAGCTTTGCCTACAGTCCCATATATGGAATGGAAATTGAGGTCTGTCTCTCTTTCTGCTTCTGTCTCTGCCTCTCTCACAGATGCATCCTAGCTAACAGTGAGGTTCCATCCAGATAAACCTATTGTGAGTTGAAATGATCATAAACTGAAAATGCATTTAATACATCTAAACTACTAAACATTACAGCATACCCTGTCTACCTTAAAGATTCTCAAAACAGTTATATTATTTTACCATTGAGAAAAATCATCTAACACAAAGCCTGAGAGGTAGTAAAGTGATGACTCTCTCATGTAATGTACACTGTAACATGGAAAGAATTACTGTATGTGCATGCTACTTTACCACTGAGAAGGAAAAGAATTCCTAAATCCAGCCATTAGAAGTCAGGCTTTGTGTGTGTGTGTGTGTGTGTGGGTACATGTGTGCTATTTTTCTTGTCCCTGTGTACACACACATAGAAAAAAGAAAAAGATATACCTCTGTGTTTTACTGTTTTGTCCTGATATCACACAATGCCTGAGACTAGATAATTCATGATGAATTTAAATGTACTGACTCACAGTTCTGGAGGCTGGGAGGCCACACATCAAGATGTTGTGGTAGCCAGTGGTCTTTCTCCTGCATATTTACATGGTAGAAGCACCAACAGAGGTGAAGAGGTGAGAAGAAGGGGCCAAACTTGCCTTTTTATAATGGCATCCACTTTACCCAGGAGAGTAGGGGCCGCATGACTTTAGTACTTTTAAGCATCCCATCTGTTACTACCCTTACAGCTGCAATTAAATTTCAACAGGAGATTTGGAGGGGATACTAAAATCCTAGCTGTGTCATCTTGGCTGGTGTTGTTTTACAGGTTACAGACAAATAACATTCCAAGTGCCTTGCATTATCATGCCCTGTGTGATAATGATAGTAATCTTGATTTGCACGTCTGTGGTGAAAGACCATAGATTCTAAAAGTGCTGTATGGAGCTAAGGGAACCTAAAAGCACAGAAGCCACAAGGAGGATCTTTGTGCTTAGCCATGTGCTTGGGCACGTCTTTTGAACGTAGGCATACACCAGGAAAACTGCCTTGATGCAAAGCAGTTACTTTGGTAGAACTCCTAGGGGCTTTTCTTCCACTAACTTTCCTTCTGCTTTGTGAGTAGTTGTCAAAGACCCGCAGGAAGCAATGGTTCCTAGTCCCTCACTTGGCATGCAAAACAAATAGTGCAGTGGAATTAACGGTTTGCGGATAGTTCAACTGTACTGTTAGGGTAGCTTTTCAGTTCCAACTAGACGCCAGTATAGAAGAGACATTTCTTCGCCAGCCTGAAATTAACTGTATTTGGCAGGCTTTCTGTTTTCTGTTGCCTATTTGGAGTGTTTATATTCCATAATAAGTGCTCTGTGGTATCCTGAAAAACATCTTATGTTCAATATTTATCCAAAGGAGAGCCATGGAGGCTTTTTATTCCTTAGAGCAAACAAAGTCACAGGCACAGTGAAAGACATAGCATGGTGACTTCAATGTGTCTAGTGACTTTGTGGGACTAAAGAGGAAAAGGAATGTCCTTAATTCTTTCCCGCAGATGAGTAAAAGACAAGTTTGAAATTTAGAATGAACATTTACCTCGCTTTTCCTCCCTCTTTCAGATACCTGGGATTTGTTCTAAGAAATTTGTTTTGTGCTTTGATTCTGACTGTAAGAATATTACTCCCTGATTAAATCTGCTGGATCGACAAGCTGCTTCCTTCAGTCTTCTTTCTGAGCCTATAGAACTGTTGCTTCACATGACTTTCCATTTTTTGTACAGAGAAGTATTTCTTGGCTCATGGCTTCCTAGCAAAGTACTAGACACATCATCAGTCTTGGGTAAACGACTTAGATTGTATTGATTACAGTAGAGAAGAAAGACAACTTAATAAGCAAGGAGCACTGGAGAAAGAATACTGCAAAGAGCTTAGAGGAATATAAAAACTTTCAACATTAATATCAGATAATAATATATGATAAAAGTAACTAACAATGCTATGTACCGTGTTGGAAGTAGTAGAGGCAGACCAGTCCTCGGAACCACCCTACTACATAGCCATTGTTGTTAACTTTATTTTACAAATGAGGGTACTGAGGCAGAGAAACGCTAAGTAACTGCCTGGGGATATCGCTAGTGAATGAATTGCATCAACTCAGGAAGGCTAACGCCAGTGCCCACACGTTCATCCGCTGTGCAAGGCAAGGCAGTTTCACAGGGTCGTAATAGTCGCGCGTTAGCTCAGCTAGTAGAATTCCCTAGTTAGCTATTCCTTACTGGTTTTTCAAACTGAAAATAAGACATATTCCATGGGTCTGGGTTCCAGTGCTGCTGAACACATACCACCCTGTGCAGAGTTTGCAAGTACTCACCTAGTCTGAGTCCTGGTGTTTTCACTTCTAAAACAACTGGCATGGCAGTACCTGTCTCAAGCAGTCCTGATGAGGACTGAATGAAGAGTGGCCATAAAGAATTGAACATAGCTCATGGTACATATCATATGTACAATAAATGGTGATTTCACTTCGAAATCTTCAGAAAAGAATGAACTCGTTGGTTTTAATAATATGTCATCTCTATTCATGTGGCCCCCTCGTCCCCTCTTATGTTATTTTATTTTTATTTTTATCAGGATCCTGAAATGAATAAAAAGAGAAATAGACATGAAATTAAGTAAATCTTTCTCTGGACTTGCTGACCCTATCTTCCCACAAGTTTATTTCCAACCATAGATCTAAAACTTGGCGGTAATTACACTTTTTCTGTACAAGGTCAGATATCAAATACTTCCAGCTTTGTTGGGCAAAGGATCTTTATTGTACACTGTTCCCCTCTGTCACTGTACCTCAGATCAGTCACAGACTGTGTATAAAGAAATGTGCATGGCTGCGTTTCAATAAAATGTTATTTATAAAAACAAACAGTAGCCTAGACATGGTCTATAGAACTTGGTTTTATCAACTCCTGATCTGGAAGAACAACAATTTTCTTTAAAATTCACCCAAACTTGTACATTTGTTTGTTCAGTCATTTAATATTTATTATGGTAAAATATACATAACAGAAAAACTACTAGGCTAAATTTATTACCCCACTCTCTAAAAGGAGAAAGTGGCTTTTAAAAAATACTTGCCACTTCATGGCTTCACACTTTTGGTTCTGTATATATTATCTATTTTACTTTGACAAGGAAAAGTTGGACGTATTTGTAGTATACAATGTGATATTTTTAGATATATGTAAATTGTGGCATGGCTGTATCAAGCTAATTAGCACATGCATTCTCTCACATCCTTTTCATTTATTTGTGGTGCAAGTGCTTGGAATCTGTCCTCTTTGGCAACTTTCAAGTATACAATATTTAGTCAGTGACTATGATCAGAATATTTTCTCATAGATCTCTTGAAATTATTCCTCCTGTCTGACTGAAATTTTACATTCTCTCCAATTCTATGCTCCACTAACCTCTAGTAGCCTCTTTGTAAATCTACTTCCATGGGTTTCATGTTTTTAGCTTCCATAAATAAGTGAGATTAAGTACATTTATATTGGATGCAACCGTCACCACCGTCCATTTCCAGAACTCTTTTCATTTTACGAAACTCAAGATGTTTTCATTGAATAATAGTTCTCCCACTTCATCTGCCCTTGGTACCACCTTTCTACTTTCTAGCTGTGTAATTCTGGCTGCTCTAAGTACCTCATTTAAGAGGAATTATGTAGTCTTTGCTCTGATTGAGTTATTTTAATTGCCATGTCTTCAAGGTTCACCCATGATATACCATATGCCAGAATTTTAGCATTTTTATTTTATGGAAAAAGTAAAACCAAATTTCACAATAAAATAGTAGGATGATAACAATAGTTCAGACATTGTATATTCTTATCTTCAAAGTAGCTTCTCAGAGTACAAGATGTGGGCATAAAAAATTCTCCTCAGACTGAAATAATATTCCACTGTATGAATATACGACACTTGTTTAACTATGTATCCACTGACAGCCACTAGATTGTTTCCCTGTTTTGGTGATTGTAAATAATGCTGCTAAAATCATTGATGTACAAATACTTCCCTGAGACTACTGTCCATCATGCTTTTGAACATGAACCTAGAAATGGAATTCCTGCATCATGTGATAATTGTGTTTTTAATTTTTTGAGGAACTACCTCTTTTTTCCACAGTAGATTAATGATTTTATTCTCCGACCAACAGTCCATGAAAGTTACAAATTATCTTCAACCTCAACAACAAATATCTTCTTTTTTTTAATTTGTAAACCTCGGAACAAACATGAAGTGATAGCTCACTGTACTTTTGATTTGCGTTTCTCTCATGATTAATGATGATGAATATCTGCTTGTGCGTTTCTTAGCCCTTATTGCATCTTCTTTTGTGGAATGTTTTCTCATGTCCCTGGCCTAATTTTGAATTTCCTTGTTAATTTTTATGCTTTGAGTTTTAGGAGTTCTCTATGTATCCTACATACTCATTCTGTATCGCACAAGATTTAAAAGATTTTCCCTCATCTTACAGATTTCCCTTGGACTCTTTTGATAGTGCCTCTTAATGTGCAATTATAAAAAAATTTCATGAAGTCAGCTTTCTAATATTTTCCTTTTTTTGCTTTTGTTTTTCTGTCATGTAAGCAATTTGTCCATTTCAATGTTATGATGCTTTTGCTCTATGTTTTCTTCTATGAGTCATATTGTCCTTGTATTTAGGTCTTTCACCTCATTTGAGTTGATTTTTATATAGTGTTGAGTAAGGGGCCAACTTCATGTGCTGGCATACAAATATCCAGTTACCCCAGCACTATTTCTGGAAAAGAGTACCTTTTTCTCTTTTGAAAATTATTTGACCATATCACAAGGAGCGTTTTTCTAAAAATTCTATTCCATTGATCTAAATTTATGTATTTAAATCAGTAGTATAGTTTCCATTATTGTAATTTTGTAGAAGTTTGGAAATCAGAATGTGTGCAATATCAACTTCACTTTTGTCAGAGAGGTTTTGGCTATTTGATCATCTGAAATTTCAACTGAATTTAAGAGTTTTTCTTTTTCTGCAAAAACAGATCCTTGAGATTTTGATAAGAATTGTATTAAATAAGAAAATCATTTTGAATAGTGTTATGGCTTGTGTCTAGATGTCCTCCCAAAGCCTCATGCAGACATAGGTGGGGCTTTCTCAGAGGTGGCTGCACCTAGAACGTGTGATGCTGGGAATTCGGGGCTGTGATTATGAAACCAGTCCACCCAGTGTTTGGGCACAATCCTGGACTGGGTGCCTAGGTAGAGCATAAGAAAGGCAGAAAGAAGCCCTTATCATTGTTTGCTTCCTTTTGCTCTCTTCCGTCTACTGTGAACTTTTTGTCCTCTCTGATGACCCTCTACCACGCCACCCTGCCTCAGAACCAGCCAGCTATGACCTGAAACTGCTACAGACTTTGAGCTGAAATAAATCTTTCCTCTTTTAACTTTGGTTATTGGGGTTTTTCTTTTTTGTCTCACCAGTGAGATAAGAAATTAAGGCAAAATATTGGCATTTTAATAATATAATGTACATATGTTCATCTCTTTAAAGTCCATACTAAAGTGCTTCATTTTTCAGGCTATTTCAAATGGTGTTGTTTTCTTAATTTTCTTTCTTGGTTACTCATTAGTAGTGCACAAAAATGGAACAGAATTTTCTGTGTTGATTTTTTTTCCTGCTGCTTTGCTGAATTCATTAATAGTTACAAAAAATTTTGTGGAATCTTGAGGATTTGCTATGCATAAGATTATATCTATAACTACAGAAAGTTTTCTTTCTTTCCAGTTTGAATGGCTCTTACTTCTTGTCCTTGTATCATAATTTTGACTCTGACTTTCATAATTATTTCAAATACAAATGGTCTAAGCAGATAACCAGGTTTTCATTTCTGATCATAGAGTAAAAGTTTCCAGTGTTTTATCATTAAGAGTGATTCTTATTGTGGACCTTTTTACAACTCTGCTGACAGAATTTTCTTCTATGCTTAGGTGGTTTAAGGATTGTATTTTTCTGAGAAAGGTGTCAAATTGTGTCAAGTGCTTGTTTTCTGTATCTTTGAAATGATATTGCACCCTTTCCCCTTCATTATGTTAATGGGCTATATTGTGTTGTTCAATTTTTATATTCAGAATCATCCTTGTATTTAAGGTATTAATCTCTCTTCTTTGTGATTCATAATCTTAATATACTGCAAACTTTGATTTGCTAATATTTTCCTGAGTGTTTAATATCATCAGGAATGTAGATCTGTACTTTTTTAACACTGCCTTTTGCTCTGGCATTAGGGCAATGATGGTATCACAGGGTTGGTTGGGAAGTGTTCATGCTTCTCACAGTTTTTGGAAAAAGTTGAGAAAGGTCATTGTTAATTTTGAATATTTAGTAGAATTCACCCAAGGAAGATGCTGGGTCTGGAGATTTTCTCTGGCAAAAGTTTTTGATTACTGATGAATGTGCTCACTTTGGGACACACATACTAAAACTGATTATTGATTAGATATCCTTACTAGTTACAGATCTGTTAATATTTCCTATGTCCCCATGCCTTAAACTCATAGATTTTGGATTTCCAGGGATTTCTGCACATCGTGTAATTTTTCAAATGTATTGTTTTGCAATTGTTCTTATTACTCTCATCATCCATCCTCATTTCTGTGTAATTGCTAATACTATCTTCAGTTTGTGATTCTTGTCTTAGTTCATCTAGCCTTTAGCGGCTCATCAATTCTCTTGACATTTCAAAGGAATCTGTTTTATGTTTTGCTAGTTTTCTCTATTCTGTTTCTATTTCCATTTCATTTTCCTTGGCTTTACTCTTTATTACATGCTTTCTTCTGATCCAGTGTGTTTACTTTGTTCTCTTTTTATGCCTTTCCCTTAAATTGCAAAGTACATTTTCATCTAGCCTTTGGGTCTCTCTTGGGAAGGTGGTTACGATCCCTCTCCCTTCTGTGATGGGGCTCCAGAGGATGTGGACGTGGATAATTACCGTGTGCCTCTCATAAGATACTTCTTTATCTTGGCAGGCAGGATGACGCCTTAGTATCTGACACATACTGTGATGTCTCTCTCACAGGAAACATTTATAATGGCAGGCACCCTTAAGGCTCTCATCTGACCAGCGTCCAGCTTATTTTTGCCAAGATATGCACTATCTTGGGAGAGCTATGACCAGTAAAGAAATTAAGTTAAAATGTATCCATCAGGTGGTATACAGAGCAAGCAACTCAGCAAGATGTATAAAACAGAAATAGTATATTACTTAATATTACTTACAGATCCCAGAAAAAGTAGAGCAACATGCCTCAAAGTGAAATGGTAAGAGGGAGAGTGCCAAGATACGCATGCTGAACCAGCAGCTGGGCACAAAAGAGGAAGGGAACTATGAACATGTATCTTTGTTGGGATAAAGGGCAATAGCCAGACAAGTTTCCTGCAGGGTGTTCAAACCGATATGTTGAGAGCAAGCAGACAGGGGTTGTGCAGAGTCACAGGAAGACAGAAGAGAGGTACTGTGACTTACCTGCACAGCCCGCTCAGGGTGTGAAGATCAGTGAGGTGAGTCAAATAGGGCCTTGACTCAAGTAGGGGAGTGGAACAACAAGTGGCCAAGTGCGGAGGGGCCAAAACAGGGGCAGCCTTGCTTTGTCACAACCCATCACATACTTACTAACTGGGTTTATCCTGAGCAAGAATTGATGTCCACAAGAATTAAGCAGGTCCCACTAGAGCCACATTCATCAGCTCATGAGTGTCATGACCCAGTCGCTTCTGCAAGGGGCTGGCCATCTCGCAGCACCATGATACTGGGAACCAAGCCTCAGCATGGGTTTTGGTGGGGATAAACCATATTGTGTGTTGTTGAAGTTCTGTATTTTCTTATTTCTATAGCACATGGTGCTGTTTAATGTTGACTCTGGAGTATTTGACTCTCCAACTATTATCTAAAAATTTTACTTCTTTCAGTTCTTTTAATGTTTGCTTCTTAGGTTTTTCATGGCTTCCTTTAGTACATCAGTTTTATGATTGTTAAGACTCCATACTGTATTGAAGCTTTTATTAATATATATTACCATTTGTTGCTTGTAAACTTTTTTTGAATTAAGATCCAATTTGTCTGACTTTAATGTAGCTACTTCTGCTTTCTCAGTTGCTAGTTGTATGGTATGTTATTTTGCATTCTTTCAATTTCAACCTGCTTGAGTCTTTAAATCTAAAGGAAGTCTCTCACAGAATATTATCAGATCATATTTTTCATCTGTTTAATCTCTGTCTTCTGATTAGAGCTTAATTCATTACATTACTTACTGGTAAAAAGAGAATGACTTTAGCCATTTTCCTATTTATTTTCTACATACTTTAGAGAATTTATTTGCAGTACATTTCCAACATACTATCTCTTTTGAGTTTAGTTGAAGTTTCTTATACTGAAATATTCCATTTCTCAGTTTATTTTGTATATAGTCTGTATCTATTTTACTTTTTATTGTGGGTACTATACTCAAGAGTCTAAAGTTAGAGCACTCTGATTTGAATTCATGTAGGAGTAGCTTTAATAGAGAAATTCTTATTTTTTTAGTTTTTTATCTTTAAAATAAAAAAATAGAAATAAAAAAAGTCTTATGCTTTATTGGCTCCCCTTCTTTCAGTTTTTGTCACAGACTTTCTTTTGTTTAATTCTGTGTGTCAGAAATACAAACTTGTAATTTTTAATCCATTAGTCTCCCCACTTCTACAGGTAACAAACTGCTGAAAGCAAAATCTAAAATAGCACTAGTTTTCTGACTAATGATTACTTTCAAATTTGTTCTCCTGAGAATTAAATCATTTAAAAAACAAAACCTGGAATCACATATGAATGGTACAATGATGCCAGCTTTTATAATCTCCTCTGTCTACCCGCCCTGAGCTCTGCGCTCCCTTGTGTACCCTTCTGTCGCTTTTCCCTGCCTTTGCATTTTGTGCTGCACAGGTCCCTT
This sequence comes from Dinomys branickii, assembly GCA_004027595.1. Classification (NCBI taxonomy): domain Eukaryota; kingdom Metazoa; phylum Chordata; class Mammalia; order Rodentia; family Dinomyidae; genus Dinomys; species Dinomys branickii. The sequence goes on along the minus strand of PVLD010021230.1, from coordinate 19,223 downwards.
TTGCTTTCCTACAGTGACAGTCTCCTGGCAATGAGTTTCCTTGGCTTATGTGTATCTAAAATATATTAATTTCTTTCACAATTTAAAAGAATAGCTTTGGTAATACAGTCATCCCTCACTATATCGTGGTTCTCTTATTGCAGCTTCACTGTATCATGGATTTTTAAATATATATATATATATATATATATATAATTCTGTGTCATGGAGTTTTTGCTATATCGCAGGATTTTGAGGTACATAGGTATATAATATTTATGATTTTAATTATTTTGCCTAAAAATTTAAAACAATGTAAAAAATAAAAAATGTTAATTCAAACATATTAAAAGAATATTAAATCAAATTAAATACAGCATGTATTTCATCAGCAGATAAATACCATACCATACACAATGGAAATGCAGTATGCCACTACCACTTGTGCATTTGCTAACATGAGATTGCACATGGCACACTATTTGCTGATGGAATGGAAGGCGACCAACCACAGCTCTGTGTTCTGTATCCTGGGTGCTGAATGGCTCAGTGAACATTGTATTGGTCTATTTGCTCTCCACTATTGTGCCCATACATTCACCATTTCTCTTTGCCCACTGCGCATTGAGTACCCATATAGAATTTTATGTGTTGGTAAAATTACGTAGGTTTAAGAGTGTAGAAAATGTTTAACAGCATATCAAGTGTGTATAAGAGTGTGCAAAAGGTTAAAAAGAGAGTGGGAAAGGCTTACAGGGGCATGAGAAGAGTTTATAAAGCCTTAAATATACATAAATAGTAAAATAAATATGATGTGCTACTTTGCGGATTTTCACCTATTGCAGGGGTCTCTGGAATGTAACTCTTGCAATAGGTGAGGGATCACTGTACAGGATTTTTGGCTGATAGTTTTTTCAAATTTAGTATATTGTCCTCAAAATTGGAAAATTAGTTTACGTAAATAAATAAGTACATTTTAGCCCTCTGAATACACTAACATTAGCCCACTTTTTGTTATCCAAAGTTTTTGATGTGAAATCTGTTAATAGCATTACTGGGGATCCCTTGTGGGCAAAGTCATCTCTCCGTGTTGCTTTCAAGCTTCCCTCTCTGTCCTTTGTCTTATACCAGTTTGATCATAATTTGCATCAGGAAGATCTCTGAGAGTATCTTACTTCGATGATTATAATGTGTGTCAAGAAGATCTCTGAGAGTATCTTACTTGGAATTGGGCTTCTTGGATGTTTATCTTTGTAGATGTCATCACATTTGAATTTTCAGCCTTTTTTTTCAAATGTGTGCTCAGTCTTCTTTCTCACTGTATCTTCCCTTCTGGAATTCCTTTAATAAATATATTGACATACTTCAGGATATTCCCATTGGTCCCATAGGCTCTTCTCACTTTATGTAACTTTTTCCCTCAAATTTTATAATTTTTGTTATTTTATTGCTAATATGTCTGCTTGCTCAAATCGGCCTATAATCTCTCAAGTGAATTTCTTATTTCAGTTACAAGTTTTTGGTTTATTTTTGTTTTATCTCTTTTCATTGATACATCTTTACATGTCATTTTCCTGACCTTTTCTGCATTTTTCTTTAATTCTTTCAGTATGATAAGTCGGTTTGTTATGAAGTTTGTGTAATAGATCTGTCATCAGGTCTTTTACGCCAGTAAGTTCTGTTTATTTCACTACTCTTAATTGTGCTATGTTTCCATTTGATCACGTGTTGGATGATTTTTTTTGTTGAAAATGGACACAAATAGCATATATAACTTGCACACCGGATCGTCACTCCTTTTTCAGCTTTGCTGGGTTTGGGTTGTTTTCTTCTCGGTATCATGAACTATCTGGGAACCAGGAAAATGTCAGTTTAAGCTTTTTGTGTGTGTTTTCTACACCTCAGTGTACATAGTGACTCTGTTTTTCTGCACATATGTAGTTTCTTTTCAAGGGTGTAGTCCCAAATTCTGGAACCCCACAAGGTGGGGCAGGGAGAAAAATAAGAGACAGAACAACTGGCTTTTCTACCTTTGGGAGTCACTTCCATCAGAGGAGAAGGTCCTTGCAACTAGGGGGCTAAGTGCAGCAACATTGCTGCTGCCTCTTCGTCTGTGCGTCTGTGACCAAAGGAATCACACAGACAATCCTGATATCTGGAGAATGGGTCCGTTTAGGCATCAATACCTAAACTCCTCCAATGCCGGTATGGTATTATAGGTTCCTTATGATACCATAGACTACTGGGCTCCTGTAAGCTACATGTAAGCTATTTTGTGAATACCTTCACCACTGCCAAGTTGCTGAGGGGTTTGGGGTTGGTTTGCTGCTATTGTGCAAAGAGCTGAATTGACAAGAATTAACTCCACTGTAGTATCCAGTCCTTCCCTCGGAAGTTTGAAGCCATCACTGACATGCAAAATATTTACATTAGGTATATTCTGGAAGTGACATTTTTCTCTCTTGGGATAAACATTGCTGGTGTTTCCTACTCTACTAGCTACCGATGTTGCTTTCTCCATTTAGTAATTTTAAAAATTTCTTGTAGATAAAAATTAGAATATTGGAGAACTGGATATGTTTAAGATACTGTGTAAGCCAGTCCTGAACAATTAAAGAAAGGGATAGTTTTCTTGCCCACATGAAATTTGTATTTCATAGGAAGTGACACAAGAAAAAACCTCATAAGAAATGAATCACTCATAATTATACAAAGGAATGCAAGGTTTTGGAAAGTATCCCATGCATATGAATGAGTGGCAAGAGAAGAAGGTCCCCAGAGGAAAGGTCCTATAGTGTCTACTCTACAAAGTAGAGCCAGAAAATGTCTGACTGGGAAAAGAACATATTTTATAAAAGCCCCAATGAATGTAGTGAGATTTTAAAGTGAATGAAAACCCAGAGTTGTGGTAAAGGTGGACAGATTTCAGGATAAGGTGCCTTAACTTGCAAATGCTATACCAGCTGTAAAGCGATTTTTCTTAAAAGGACTTTCTTTTTTCTCCAGCTCTACCCTTCCCTGGATGAGGTTAGGTTGCATGCTGCCTTAAAGCGTGCCATTTCCTGTGAGGGTGTGCAGTGCTGACATCCATAAGCCGCACCTGATAGACAGCGTCACTGTGGTGTGGTTGTTGAGCCCAGGCAGGAGTGGTGATAACTTGGCATTCCGTTAACAAGGAGATCATGTTTTGTCCACATTGTTTTGTATTGCATGGGTTAAAAATCCAATTGGTTAACTAAAATATTATAAACACAAAAGAGTAAATTTTTTCTAAAGTATTTTCAAGTACAAAAATTGTTCCTTATGATACCATAGACTATAGTTGCTTAGGATGAGAGTTTTTGGAAGGACCTTATGAAATGGCCCAGCTGAATATGTTTTTAGAAGTGTCTAAGGAAGCCACATAGAGCAGAGGAGAAGGTGGGTTGAGAACCGGACTGTGTGTCCCACTACCCTGCTCTACGCAGCAGAGTTGGATCATGTTTCTGCATTTGACTTCTATGCAGTTTCAACCTCTGACAAAAAAAGTTTCTTCCTTTTACATGAATTTTGAAAAACACTGCTTTACTTTCACAGTTTTACTCATCAAGATCCTGGAGCCAGCTCATCCATTAGTGAGAAGTGACTGAGTACATCTCTTTCCAACTCAGTGTTCAGTGATATCGTGTTGGTTATTTGAAATTAACAAATGCTACAAACATATTTTATTATTATTATTTTCTAGAGGGTCAGCTAATTAACCTGTTATTAGTGGTCAACATAAAGTGTCAACACCGTGTCACAGCTACTGAACTGCCTGGCTGGGAAAAGAGTACAGATCGTTTGACCCTGATTTTAAGGCTGTTTCCTGCACAGAATCACAGGAAGTTGAAGGAAACGCACATGAATTGCATACCCATGTGCAGGACATGTATTCATGTAAATTAAATGGTTCATTGCTGATGAACATTCTTAGCAGTTTGAATTCTATCCCCACTTTTGGGGATAGACTTCGTAATTGAAAAGAAGTTGTTCCAGAAATGTTTGCTTAGTGAGGTGCAAGGCCAGTTTCTAGATAAACACAGCCAGCTGTTTCCCTTGGACTATACAGATATTAACCAGTTCTTGATCTTGAACAAATCACTTAACTTCTTTAAGCATCAATTTCTTTTCACAATATACCTGGAAAAAGATAAGCCTTAGCTACTTCATAAGAAAATTGAAACCTAAGTGAAACTGTGTATGTGCAAATATTAAAATTGCACTAGTCTATTACTCACATAAAATATTAAAATCGTGACACCACTCTGCTTCAATTTCATGTTCATTAATAGGAATGAGAAGCAGTTTAGCACAGCAATTAAGGACACTGACTTTGTCATCTGATAGCCTGAGTTGAATCCTATCTCTTTATTTCTTATCCACAATTCCACTGTGTGATTTGGGAAGTTACTTAACCTCTCTGTACCTCAGTTTCCTTACTTATAAATAGAGAAGAATTTAACACCTACTGCATAGAGTTTTAGAAGGTCTACAGAATGCAGGAAAAGTATTAACTATGCAAAGAATTAGCTCTTCATATTCATTGGAATTGTTATCATTGTCTTATCCCGCAACACAAACTGAACCACTGTCATAGGAGGATTGTGTGTCCCACTTTGCCCACAGACACTGGCTGAATGACAAATCTGTCTTTTTTTTAAACTCACTTTAACCTTAATTTATTTACAAAGCTCTTGACAACTTCTCTCTTCCAAGCCACATTTGTTCTGATTTCTTTTTCATCTCCTCATCTCCTCTAAGCGGAGCCACAGATCCATTGACAGCGCCCCTCTTCCACTTAACCTCAGGAGCTATGTTTTAAGGGCCCCAGGGGTGACCTCAAGCCATGCATTCCCTTCAAACTGCATCTGCCCAGCCTTTTCCTGTACATCTGCACTTAGGATAAGGACCTCAGAAATTAGGCACAGAGCGAGATGAACAATAACTAATACTAATACAGAAAAATTACAACCATATCCTGCAGTAAAGTGGGATAGTGGGAAACGTCATCACACTTATTCAGAAGGAATACGCGTAAAACCTGTCAACTCATTATTTCTGGAGTTTTCCATTTAGTATTTCTGCATGGTGGTTGGCGATGGGTAACTGAAACAGCAGAATGCAAAATCAGCCAGGGGCAGAGAGGGGTCTATATACTTAACTTTGCCTTCTCCTCTGGGGCTGAGGCAGTATTTTTTCTTATTTTCCTTTTCTCCTTCCTTCTGCTTCTCCTTTAACTTGAAAGTTTATTGAGTGACCTCATAGGTGTTTAACGAATGATGGATGATTACTGATTCATAGTGCTTGACGTGTTGGAGTGGTAAAACCTATAGGGTTTCTGTAGAGGCTCTGAAGACATTTCTCTTAAATTTTAAGAGACCCAAACTTAAAAGTAGGACACAATTTGTGTCTGATCTCCTACCCTTCTTCTTCTTCACTTATTTTCGCCTTTTTCTTGAGGAGTAGTTGGCTTCAGTAGCTTTGGAGTTTTAGCCAAAAAAAAAAAAAAAAGTATTAAAAAGTTGCTCACTGATTCTAGAATATATTAGTAAAATATATAGTATTTGGCAAACTAAAGTTTTATTTTCAGAGTAAGACAAACACTGGATATTGCTGTAGTTTTCACTGGCTGGAACAGTGTCCTTTCCAAATGAGAAAAGAGCCCCACTGAAGACTAAAGTCTGAGACTGACTATCGTGTCACCAAAAAAAGAAACATCAGCCCAGGCTTTGCCCACTCACTGCACTGTCAGAGAGTAAAATCCTGGCCAGGAAGGTTAGTGTCTTTGCATGTATTCTAAACTGTCACACAGAGGCTGTGCATGAGTCAAAAGGAGAGGAACTGTGGGATCAGAATTAGCTTTGTGCTTACTCATAACAGAACCCCTCTGAGTTCCAACATCCCACTGGAATATTTAGATAGTGTATGAGCTTGCAAACCACTGCTCCCAGTCCAAATCTGGCTTTCCATCTGATTTTGAAAGGCTTCTCACCTAAGAATGGTCACGTGGTTCTTACGTAATGAAAAATACATGTTTGCAGTACATAAATGATTACAGCCTCCTGGGGAGTTGGTCTGTAATGGGCAGTGACTTTTAGCACAACATTTTAAGATAGACAAGCCTCAAAATGTGTCTTGAGAAACATCCTGGAGGGTTTGGAAAGAGTTAACTTCGCAGTTCTGACTTTGTCCTGGAATTCTTCTCCTTGCCTGAACTGTTAAAGTATATATATCATTAGGGCCAGAGCCTGACCTGGTCACATGGTACAAGGTAAACAACTATGGCCAGGCCTAGACATTCCAATCTATTACCACGGAAACCAAAAATGTATATAAGGTGAGAACAAAGGCAGTTAAGTGCCACATTCTCTGGTCGGGAATGGAGGGCAATGACTGGTCCAAACTGATCCTAAATTAAAATTAATTAAAACTCCATTTGTTGTGAATGAGTTTTTGGATCCCCTGCGGAGCTTGACTCGATTTCTGATTTTTGCCGCAACAGGTCTGTGTTCATAATGTGTCTGTTTCCATCCCTATCTTCTCCCTCCCCCTCTCCTTCCATCTCTTAGCCCCCTCCTCCTCTTAGTCTCCCTATTTTGTATCATCTATCTTTTATTTTGCTCTTCATTTATGTTTTGGGTTTCTCCTATAAGAGAAATGATGTGATATTAAAGTTTGTGTGTCTCCTTTATTTCACTTAACATTATGATCTTGATGTACATTCATTTTCCTGCAAATGACTCAAGTTTACCCTTCTTTAAATCAGAGTAGTACTCCATTATATATGCCACCCTTTCTGCATTTACCTGGAGATATACATGTAGGCCGCTTCCAAAAGACTTAGCTATTTGGGATTATGCTGCTATAAACATGCATATGCTTACATTTATGTACATCTTTCACTCTTTGAGCAAGACACCTAGGAAGGAATTAGCTGGATCAGAAGGAATTTCTATCTTTAGTTTTTTTTACTCACTTCCATCATGGTTGAACTAGTTTATATTCCCATGAACAATGGAAAGGTGATTCTTTCTTCCTGCTGTCTTGCCAGCATTTGTTATTGGATTTCTTGATGATATTCTTTCTAGAGTAAGATGGAATTTTGGCATTGTTTTAATTTACATTTCTATAATGACCAGGGATGCTGAACATTTTTTCATGTATGTATTGGCTATATGTACTTTTGAGAAGGGTCTGTTCATTTGCCTATTTTTTGTTTAGGCTTTTACTTGGGGAAGCTAATATTTGTACATTATTAATATAATCTAGGTATTAGAATATATTCTGTCTGTGGAATAGCTGGCATTTTTTTTTCCATTCTGAAGGTTGTCTTTTACTCCACTGGTTGTTTCCTTTGGTGTGCAGAAGCTTATTAATTTTACAGGATCCCATTTGTTGATTTTGCTGTTATTTCTTGTGTACTTGGGGTTCTTCTCAGAAAATTGGCTTTCCCATTGTAAAATAATTGAGAAAAATCAGAGGAAAAATAATATTTAATATCATGAAAGTATGACATTGAAATGTAGGCATCTATAAACATGGTTTTATTAGAATGAGAGTTGCCCATGCATTTCTGTATCATCTACAGCTGGCTAAAGGCTACAGCAGCTGAATTTAGTATACATAATTGAGACTGGGCAGCCTGCAAAACCTGAGGTCTTCACTGTCAGCTTTTATAGAATAATTCATCACCTTCTCAAAGGGGAGTAGCCGCACCAGGTTTTTGCACAGAGAGATGCTATAAATAAGGTACCTTGCACACAGTAGGCAATTAATAAAGGCTGGCTGCTTTGGTTACATGTAAATATTATGTTAATAGAGGACACTGTGCATCTTCTCCAGTTCTAGTTATGAAACATAACTTCCAGTAGATTCAAATTCTCTGAAATAAATTCAGTGACAAGAATGGTTATAGGGAGCGACATTTGAAATAGTGAAGTTTTCTGAATCTTCAGAGTTCAACATGTTGTTATTGAAATGATTGTCACAGTAGTTGATTTATAACATTTCCACATCCTGGGATCATGGACGGTTAAGGTGAAAACTGTTCCATTAAGTAAATCCCAATAACATTAGTTTATTCCTAAATTCAGGCCGTATGTTCAACTTCTATAAATCTCTGTCACTGCAACTCATTCTGGAACTTGTAAATGCTGCTATATTTTCCTCATGTGAAAATGTGCATAAAAATGTAGCCCAGACCATGGTCTCCTGATTTTTTTTCTATTAAATGTTTGGGAATCTTCTTTGTCATTGCTGTTTCTCATGTCCTAGAAATCTTGGTTCACAGTTCCTAAAAGTCTGCAGAAATGCAATTCCATAACCACCGAATCAGTGATGAGATGTTTCAAGTCCCCTGTAGTTTCATACAAAAGTTCTTAGGAACAGTCTAGCTCAGTACAAATATAAAACTAGTTAAATATAAAGTGTTAGTCCAAGGATATGTTATTAATATAAAGCTATATTAATTAATACAGTAAATTGGAAGTTTTCTATCTTCTGAAATTTAGTCTGCAAAGACTAACGAGGAAAGTAAAGCATAGAATAAAGTGTCATTGGATAGTAAACATTTTAGGTCATTATGTAGAACATAAAGTTGTAAATTTTTTTATCTTTTTGAGATGGGGTTTCGCTATACATTTCAGGCTGGACTTGAGCTCACTCTGTAGCTCAGGCTGGCCTCAAACTTGCAGCAATCCTCCTGTCTCAGCTGAGTGCTGAGATTATAGGGGTGTGCCACTATGCCAGGCTATAATTTTAAATTAACCTTTCTGAACAAAAATTATAGTGTAAGCATAGTTTTGTATTGAGCATACCTAATGCCACCTCTCTGGACCCAGTGTGTAGTTTATCCATCTCTTCCTTCTTTCTTCCATCTAACAAATGTTACAGTGTCTGCATCAACCAGGCTGATGTGGTAAATTCTAGTGTTAACTAATGAGTGGAGGAAATGCAGTGCGTCATTCACAAGACCTGGGAATTTATATTCAGTAAATAGAAAGGTGCAAAATAAAAATAAATAATCCTAAAGAAAGTGAAAAAATTACAAGAATTTGTGAAAAAAAGACAGGAATTAAAGTTAGGTAAATAGATAAGAGTTAAGAGAAGCCTTCTTGGAAGAGTCTTGTAGGTTGTTTCCTAAATGTCATATAGGAAGGATGCCATGCTTTTCACTCAGTGCCTTGAATCTATGTTGCAAAATTCATACTTTTTTCCTTATAGTTGTATCTATTGCTTTCATTTTTCTTCTGTCTTTATTGAGGCATGAGTGTGATTTTGTATTTGAAGTGTACCACGTGATGTTTGATATCTGTTGTGAAATGATCACTACAATAAAGTGAATTAGCATAGCTATCAACTCAGATAATTACTGATTCATTGTGTCTGGTCAGGACACTTGAGATCTGAGCAGATTTCTAATATATAATACATTGTTACTAACATTAAGCTCCTGGAAGCCACCACCCTCTGTTATTAGGAGTTTCGGTTTTTCTTTAAATTTTATACATAAATGGAATCATGCAGTATTTGTCTTTATGTGTCTGCCTTATTTCAGTGATCATAATGTCCTTCAGGTCTGTCCATGAAAGACAGATTCCTTTAATTAAAGGAATCAAAAGGCAATATGATTCCTTTAATTTTTAGGGTGCATAGTATTATCTTGTGTGCAGGTGTTAGGCAGTTTTGTGAAACTGTGACAAATTACCTAAGACAATCAACTTAGAAGGAAGAGAGGTTTATTTTGGCTCATGGTTTTGAAACTTTCCATCCCAGCAGTAGTTTTGGTCCTGTGATGACATCACAGCAAGAGGTACAGTGAGGAAGCCTGCTGACCTCATGCTGGATGGGAAGCAAAAGAGAGAGACGGAAGGGATGAGAAGCCCAGTGCCCTGTGCATGCCCCAGGGGCTCCCTTCCTTGCATGAGGCCATACCTCTTAAAGGTTTTACCACTAGCACAATGGGCTGGGGATCAAGCGTGTGACTCAGGAGGTTTTATGGGACATTTATTCAAACCGTAGCAGTGTGTGTGTAACAATCACATTATTTTTACCCATTCATCTGTTGATGGTCATTTATTTCTGTATCTTGGCTACTGTGAATAATGCTGTTAAGAGCTTGAGAGTGCAATTCTTTCTTGAAAGTAGTGACATATAATTTATAAACATATATTTGTATAATGACCCTATGAAGTTATAAATATACATCCATGTAGTCATATAATGACCACTCAAATTTATATTCCCAACAAGGAAGTACAAGTGTTCTCTTTTATTTACATTCTCTTTACAAGAGTTTTCTTTTATTAATACTCCCATACTGCTTGCTATCTTCTCTTGTCAACATTTACCACCTATTGGGTGTGAAGTGATATATTACTGTGGTTTCCATTTGCATTTCCCTGGGGATATGAGTGACCTGAAATGTCTTTCCATATACCTATTGGCTACTTATATATATTCTTGGGAAAATATGCAGGTTCTTTTTTCTATTTTAAATTGAATTATTTGTGCTTCTTTCTTATTAAATTGCATGACTTCTTTAATATTTTGAATATTAACTCTTTATTGCATGTATGGTTTCCAAGCAAAAGTAGTGAGGCATGCAAACCAAAAAGGCATCCAAATTAGAAAAGAAACAAATTTGTCTCTACAGATGATATGATTATATACATATAAAACCCTAAAGATGTCATTAACATATTCTTAGGGCTAAATAACTGAAATTTCAGAGTAAAAAATAAACAAAAACTAATTTTTATTTCTACAAATTAACAAAAATATTTTTTTAAAAATTTAGAAATTATCCTATTTACAATTGTATAAAAAAGAATAAAATCTTCAGAATAAATTTAACCAAGGAAGTACAAGATCACTGTACTAAAAACTAAAACATTGATGAAATTAATTAAAATAAGCACAGCTATATGGAAGGATAGGCTGTTTTCATGTACTAGAAGGATGAATTTTATCAAAATACCCATACTACATAGTCACCTAAAGAATTACTACAACATTTCCTTGTCACAATTCCAATTCCTTTCTCCACATAAATAGAAAAAGATCCTAAAATCTGTCTGTAAAAGAGTCCAAATAACTAAAGCGGTCTTAAGTGAGAAGAACAAGCTGGAGGCATCATATTTCTGAGTAAATTATACTACAAAGCTATAGCAATCAAAATGATATGGTACTAGCATTACAAATATATTATCTATAGCAGGGAACAGAGTAGAGTTCCCAGAAATACATCTACAAATGCACTTTAAACTAATTTTTGACAAGTTTCAAGGATTACACAGTAGAGGCAAAATGAGTGATTCAATAAATGGCACTGGGGGATCATGCCATTCAAAGAGAAGGAATAAGCTTTGAAGACTTTATACTCACACTGTCTTAAGGTAAAAGCATGCCTCACCAAAGGGCTGAATGAGAGCATCTGGAGGAAGACAAGAAGTTATAGCCAATAACCCAATTGGAGATCTGTATCCAATTAACTTTGAGAAAGGAAGGGCCCATTGAAGAAGTGGTATTTTCTTTGTGTTCAATAAGAATATTATCTTCTTACTCAAGGTGTAGACTCGGAGGATGTGCTTCTGCATAGTATTGCTGTAAAAATGACTGTGGGCTTCTAAATAGTACCCATGTCATATCGATCTGTTTCAGATGGGAAGAGGATCAAGAGATGGAGAGGGAGACACAGGAGAGGGTAAAGGAAGGATGAAAGAAAGAATTAAGATGTGTTGTGTACATACGCCAACTCTACACAAGGACTGTAAACATTATGTGCCCCAAATATGTACTAATAAAGTTTCCACTCCAAAAAAGTTAAATCCATGGGAAATTAGCAAAACTAAGAGTACATTTTGTGTTGTAAGATTTTTGTGCTATAACCAAATACCTGAGAAAATAACTTAGAGCAGAAAAAGTTTTTTTTTCTCATGGTTTCAGAGATTGTAGCTCATGGTCATAAGGTTCCAAGGCAGGACCATCATGGTAGAAAGGCATAACAACAGGGAAAACTGCTCACCTTGTGGCAGCCAGGAAACAGGCACAGAGAACTAGAGAGAGAAGAAAGGGCTGGGGACAAGAATACACTCATCTGGGTCATGTCTCTCGACCCAACTTCTCCAGCCAGGTTCTACCCCTTAACAACACATTCAGCTATGAATTCATAAGTGGATTAATTCTGTGCTAGTATCCATTCACATGTAAAATCTCCATCTCAGAACACACTAGCCTGTGCTGGAGATATAGCTCAGTGGCATAAGTGTCTGCCTGGAAAGTAAAAGGTCCTTAGTTAAATTCCTGGTATTGAAAAAAAAAAAAAAAAAAAAAGGAAAAAGAAAAACACATTAGCCCTTTGGGGACATTTTTGCTTAAACCATAATACCTTTAGTTCAGTTTGAATGTAGATTTTTGCTGCTAAATCATTTTTTGTGAGTGTACTTAAATACCAATTAATGAGCTAGCTTAAACTAGGTCATTTATTAATATCCAGTAACCTTTGAGCACTTACTATGAAAGAGCAAAATAGGCTATCAGTGCATATTATATAGTGCTATGTATGTAAAGCCCAATTTTACTGTTTTATTAAACCCTTGTAAAACTTTATGAGATAGCTGCCATACATGAAGGTTCAAGGATAAGAAAATGTAAGTAACACATGCTTAGAACTAAGAAGACAATATACTAGGTGTTTCAAATTCCATGCCAGAGCAAAAGCATTTCAACTCTTCCAGATCACAAAGTGGCAATTGTGAAAATTTTGTATTTTATAATTTCCTATACCTGGATGTTAAGAGTACTTTATAGTTCATGGTCAAAACTAAAGGTAACAGTTTCAAAAGTTAAGCAGTCGCAAAGTACTCACAGGAAATATGAAAATATAATGAACTGCAAGAATTTCTCCAGAATCCCATATACATTTCTTTACTTTGGAAATACTCTATATATTGACTTTGGCTCCTTAAGAAAGGTATTCTGTCTATCCTGATTATATCGCTATAAATTGAACTCTGACTTCACCTTTTATATTAAGCTATAACATGCTATACTTTGTTTTCCTTTTTATTTATTCTTTTAATGCTGGAGGTTGAACCCAGGCTCTCACACTGAGCTCTCTGTCTCTCTCTGCCTTTCTTCTATTTTAGTTTTCTATTTTGAGACAGGGTCTCGCTAAATCACTCAGTTGCTCAGGCTCGTCTGGGCCCATGCTGTCTTTCTACCTCAGCCTCCCAGAGTTCTGGGATTACAGGCATGTGCCACCATATTTGGCTCATAATTCTTCTAATAAAAAAATATTTAATTTTTTAGAAGAAAATATGAATACGCGATGCTCTCATAGTGACAGGCTGAGTTGAAGTGTTCTCTTACAAAAGTGTTACATGGCATGGATAAAAAATGGTCTCATTTATCTATCTATAAAGCATTGTCAATTCATTATTCTGCACTCTCCATCCAGAACTAACATCTTAGATGTTACAGGGATTATTCATGTACAAGTCTCTTCCCTTGGATGTCTCGCAGAATGCTTTCCATAATTCCAGCAAACAGGTACAAAAGCAGATTCTGTCAGCTTAGCAGTAAATTCTTTCTCTCAGTGGTGGAGTCATGTTAACCAACCTTGTGAGACTGATGTCTAAATTACATCAGTTTTTTTTTAACTTATGATGAGAACTAGTGCCATATGTGTAGATACAGAGGAGATCTGTGGGAAGAGGAAACCTAGTGAGAATAGTGATGCGTTCAAAGTTAGGGGGAAAGTTGAAACAAAAGTATCCCTTCAGGACGTGTGGTAAATTAGCACACCGAAGTAATTTTCTCATAGTATTGCAGACACTAGAGGACCTCCCCACAAAGACTCTTAAATATCTGTGGCTACGGACCCCACCTATCTTGGACCTAGCACATCTCCAGTGCCTGGTGTAGTCTGGACTCTCCACAACCATGATTAGAATCCGTTGACTCTGATCTTTTTAGTTCATGTTTGAAACAGTCCTACCTAGTTTTCCCTGGTGTGGCTCTCCTGTCATTGAATCCATGGGAGATGACTTTTTTGAATATCACTCTGTTATTAGTCAAGTTAGATTGAATGTGTTAATCAGGTAGCCAGTCTTCACTACCCTGACCTGTACATTTCTATTCTTGCCTAGTTAGTGTTATGCTTCTTCCTGTTAAGGGAAATGAGAGGCAGAGCGTGTCATTACAGTCCTTAAGTACATTTTACCCGAGATGTATTTCCTTGTATTTCTTATATCAACACTCTATCCTAAAATAGAATACTAATGCAGCTCAGCCAGATCTTTGCTTCTAACAGTTTTTGCTAGTTACTGGAGATGGGGCTGTTGATATGAAAAGAGGGTGTTGAAAATAATCATATGAAAGCCCTGAAGGACCTCCCTTGCCCTCGAACCCTGAACTCCAAGATAACAAGACTGTTTTCCTTCACTGCATTCCAGTATATTCCTTTTTTTTTTTTTTTTGGCAGTACTGGGGATCGAACTCAGGACCCTGCGCTTGCTAGGCCGGCGCTTATTCCACTGAGCTATATCCCCAGCCCTTCCAGTATATTCCTAATGAGATGCTGAGTGGCAGGTTAAAGTATAGGAGAAGGTTTTTGCCTGCCTTTAACTTACAATGATAACATAGCTCTCAACTTTGGTTGTAATATTTTTTAGTCTTATCTGTTTCCACTTAGTTTTCTGTTAACATAAAAGATAGAAACTGTTGAAGAACCTATTTGTTGCCTAAGAGATAAGAGAAGAACAACCATGGCCAGAAACTACATGTTCAAACACAAATTGTGTTTTAGGAGATACTCCGCCAGCAGAAATTCCCACAACGAGTGAAAAAATGCTACAGGGAATCATCTCCTAGACCGATGACCACAGCCCAGTGGTGGTGAAACTATGGCATGCGTGCCTCTGTGGGCTATTTGGGTTGCTGAAAGCTCTAAAATGCTTGCCATCACTGTCATAGGCCCAGGAGGCAGCAAGGGGTCAGAAACCAAAAATCTTCTGCCCATTTTTCTCTGCTCACCATTGTGTGACCCTGATCTCATCTCTTCCCCTCATCAGTCCTGAGTTTTCTCCTCTAGGTCATGAAAAAATTCCATTTAACTAATATACTCTCTTCTTCTAGATCAGAAGATGGTGAGGCCCACCGTTTGTGAGTCTAAAAAAGTACATAAAGTTCTCTGGTGTGCAGTGCACTGCAAAGCATTTTTACCACAGGCAGTATTTATTCTTATCCTCCTCATCATTATTACTTTGCTACTGGCGACTGTACACAGGGACACTCCACCACGGAGCTGTATTCCCAGCCTTATATATATTGTTTGTTTTATTTTGAGGTGAAACTCAATAAATTGGCCAGGCTGACTTTTAAATTGCAGTCCTCCTGCCTCAGGTTCCCGAGTAGTGGGGATTGCTGATATGTGCCACCTTACCCAGCAAAAGGCAGTGTTCATTATTAGGTGAAATAATAGATACTTGGAAAGTAACAGTTATGTGTCACTGCGCCATTTGTGGGTTTGCCCAGTGATGTTTCTGTCACATATCTAATGAACTCTTCTTAAGGATCAAATAATTTGAAATGTGTAATATCGTATTTTCTGTCTTTGGTAGCTTTTGACTTTTTGGTGTGTGTTTATTTGTTGGTGTACAATTGTTTCTCAGCCTTTTGACTAAGAGCAAGTGTGTGGTACAATTCCCAGGTTTGGGAATTGGATTCTGAGGCTCGGCCTTTCATTGGAAACAGCACTTTTTGCTCATGGAGCTTATAATTGGCTTGGGATTCCCACACCCAAGAGCTATATTTTGTACTACTGGGCACTGATGTTATTGTAAAAATAGAAAGAAGTCATGCCGTGTGTTTTTCAAGCACAGATCTTATTCATTTCTACCTGTTACAGAGTCTGGCCTGATTTTATTGATCAGATTGAATTTTATTTCCAAATAAAACTGTGATATTTCAAGAATTTACTTGCAGAGAGCCACAGTGCAATGAGAAATTATGGCCCAGAAAGAAACTCGAAAGAAGTCATGTTTTGCAGGGATAGGAAATGAATAGATGGGATTGCCTACTCAACTATACCAGCATTTTCTTCGTGCTGTTTCATTAATTTCTCTTAAAAATATGTTTGCAATGAGTTGCATTACTAGTGACATCAATGATCATGGTGCCAGTTCCTTCTCAAAGTAATGACTTAGCTTGTGTACCATACATCTATCTGAATTTCTAAAACAGAAGGTGACTTCAGCTTAGACAGTCTGTCTGGCCAATAGAGATATACTGAAAATGTGTGGGTCATTGACTTGTCACCCAGCCAAATGTCCTGGTCTAGGTTTCTTCCACACAAAAAAATTATTTTCAAAGTCACCCAGGTAATGTCCTTGTCAGTTGAAATGCAGCATTGAATTTTTTTTTTGTTTGTTTTAAAGATCAAAGCATGTTGTTATTTCACACCGGGTATTATGTGGGACATGAACCCTCCAATGAAAGGCCAATGCCTTGTTACTGTGCTAATCATTTGCCATTGGTTTATCTGTAATACAACTGCCTGAGGCCCAAATATAGTAAATACGTTTTCTGTCCTTTGGCGAAATAATTCCTCAATACTATTTCCAAGAGGGCTTTCTTTACGCAAGACACTGAAGAGTACCCGATTGTCCATAATTCACATTTTAGTTTTCCTGAGATGTTCTCTCAATTCCTTAATAATTCTACTCTATTCTATGGTATAGATTAAACTGCCCCTTCCCTTTTGCCTCCCAGGTTTCCATAGGAGCCAAGTATGGGTGGCATGAGGACCCTGTCCTCCTACTTAAGGGGATTGGCTCAGAGATGACAGTGTAGCTCAAGCTGCGCTACATAGATAAAAAGAAACTTGGTTTTTCCAGTTAGAGTAGGACCCAAGGGAAGGTTTTACTACCTACTTGCAGAAAGCCAGAATGAGTAGACCCAAAAGAACCTAGGGAAGAAGGAGGAGAGAGAGTCTTCATTGTATTTTAACCACTAAGCTCAGTGCTGCCTCCAGATGTACAACTTGGATCTACAAAGGTATCATTTAGTGCATTCCAGACCCTCGGTTCTTCAGCTGACTTGAGTAAGTCCTGTCAACTGTAATTAAAAGTATCATCTTGAAATCCTGCTTTCAAGTTTGTATGGTAGCTATTCTGCATCTATCTCTTTATATCCTCAGAGTATTATCTCAGCCTAGCATGCCTTTTCTCCAAGCCAATGGGCATCCCTATAACCACAGCCTAGCCTGTATCTCAGGGCTTTTCCAGGAATGTCACTTGATAACTTCTCATCAAAGTCTTTTGGATAAATATAGGCATATTAGTTTTAAAAATATTTATATCTTATGAGAGAGTTCAGCTTCCTGAATACAACACAACACCTTAATAGGTTGGAAAGAATAAATGAAATCTGCAAAATCAATATATAGACACCTAGGTTAGATGCATGTCACTGCAATGTGGATTCAAAAAAAAAAAACCTGGATTCACTTATTTAAAAATATCTGTTGTTCATTTCCTGTGAGCTAGGCATAGAGTGAGGAATTTCGGTTCTCAAGGAGAGTAGTCATTGTCCATCAGAAAAACTGACACAAATCACACAAAAATACCAATATGGATGTACTGACAACTATAATGAGTGCCAGTCCTTGAGCACATAAAGCATGAAGACTGTTCAGGGAGCAGTGAATCTTAGAGCAAGGGATGATAAAGTATAAATCTGAAGGCTGAATAGAAGTTAAACAGAAGAAAGGATGCCAGAGAGGATAATTTCTAGGAAAAAGAAATGAAAGTTTTCCAGGAAGAGAAAATAGCTTTTCACCCCAAAGCTCCTCCAGTGGAAAGGCACAGGACTTGTTTGAAGAACTAAGAAGATAGGAAGAGAAACAGTGGATGAAACTAAAGAGGTAGGCAAGGAAGCAGCTCACACTGGTCTCTGTCTGTCTGAGAGTCGCTACTTTTTCCTTTCACGTGGTGGTAAGGCATGTAAGGAGTTTCGCTCGGAGTGGCAAAATTGGGTTAATGTTTTAACAGAGTCTGTAATTTAACAATTTTGAAATATGACACATTAAAATAATTTGAGGGGGTCTTGAGAAAAACATCATTTCCTCCTTGTCCTCCCATTTCAATACAATCAAAAAATTCCATTGTTGAATCCTGGTTCTAGTCAACTTCAAAGCTTCCCGGTGAGACTGTCATGTAAAGGTAGGCTTGAGAATCACAGATGTAAGTAGTGCAGAAGATGTAGCTTGGTGAGTAGCACCAATGGCAGGGAGGGGACCAAGAGGACTTGTCCCAGTATAACACAAGGCAATGGCCACAGATCTAGTGTCCGTGGTAGAGAGTGCATTAAAGGAAATATAGTTTCTGAAAGAGAAGAATTCATTCCTTCTTCCCCTGCATCACACCCAATATACCTAATAGGTTTGTTCAACTCTCTGTACTACATTAGAATCACACTGGGAAGCTTTGAAATTGTCTAGTAGAGAGGAAATAAATCAAACTAAACTAATTCCAGAGGAAAGTCACACCTGGTGATAAAAAGAATCTTAGCCAGAATCTCAGCTATCACAGACAGAATGGTTCCAATAGCCCCAGATATGTTTAAACAGTAGTGAAAATAATTCTTTATGAAGGGATGAAATAGGAATCTTTGTTTCAAGTAAGTGAAAATTGGTCTTTCTTCAAAGGGTAAATATGAAGACCTACTACATAACAGTCCTAGGCATTGGGAAAGTGGCAGGAAACAAGGCAAAAAAAAAAATCCTTGCCTTCATGGAGTTTGTGTTCTAGGGAAGAATGAAATTTTCTGGATCGTATAATCTTCAAGAGGATAAGTTTTAATTGGCCTTTATGACTAGTACCCATATGATTTTTGTATAAGAAGACATATTTCCATGGTAATTTTTAAAAACACTAAAAGGAGAAGTCTCTGAAAAGCAAAACAAGTCACTACTTACAAAGGAGTGGCTGATACCAAGGGGATTCAAGAATCTACTATCGAAGCAGACTGGTGCAACCACTGTGGAGAGCCGTTTGGAGATTTCTCAGCAAACTAGGTCTAGAGGTTCCATTCAAACCAGCTATTCCTCTTCTGGGTATTTTCCCAGAAGATCTGAAAACATCATATCACTCTGATATATGTGCACCCATGTTTATAGCAGCGCAATTTGTAATAGCTAAAATGTGGAAGCAACCCAAGTG
>PVLD010021229.1:0-32001 GCA_004027595.1 Dinomys branickii | reverse complement strand
ATGTTCTCTATAATTCTGTATTTCCTCAGTCGTTTTTGTACTAGCAGAAATGAAGATAACTTTATATTATACAGCATCCAGTGCAAATTCCCTACTATCTTATCTATAATTTGGTATTTCCTTTAATGTTTTTGTGTTAACTAATGTGAAGTTAACTATGTAATACAACATCCAGTTCTAATTCCCTATGTTCTGTATAACTTTGTATTTTCTGTATTGTTTATGGCTTTTCTGGTTCATATGTCTCCATTCTTTTGTCTTTAAAATAAAATTTAAAAAATAAATAAATAAATAAATAAATAAATTGTTAGAGGAGTTCCCTCTAATAAGACAACTTCGAAGCTGAGGCCACGTGTAATCCTGGCATTCGGGAGACTGACATAGAAAGAGCACAAGTTCACGGCTGGCCTGAGCAACTTACTTTATTTTTTGTCTTTTTTGAGACAGGGTCTCGCTATGCAGTTCAGGCTGGCCTCAAGCTCACTTTGTAGTCCAGGCTGGTCTTGAACTCACAACACTCTTCCTGCCTCAGCCTCCCAAGTTGCTGGGATTGCAGGCATGTGCCACCACACCCGGCAATATTGGCTTTTTTAACTTACCAGTACACCGCAGGCATTTCTATAATAAAATCAATAAAACATAAAATAAATCGGGGTAGGCAAACTGAATTACAGAGTGAGACCCTGTCTCTAAATAAATAAATAAATAAGGGTATTCCGTTGCTAAGTAACCTTCCTTTTGTTTTATTTTGTTTTGTTGGAGATAGGGTCTTGCTGTGTAGTTTAGGCTGGCCTTGAACTCACTTTGAGAAACTGGAAAATGAAAAGAAATAGAGCCTCTGGGAGAAATTCAGTCCTCTGGTCACCTTCATTTTACCCCAGGGACCCACTCCAGACTTATGACTTCCGTATCTGTTAAATAATAAATTTATGTGACTTTAGGTCACCACACGGATGGAACTCTGTTACAGTGCCATAGGAACTGTATACAGAAATTAATCCAGTCCCCCACAGTGTGGTCCTCAGTTTCCTACTCTTTATCTAATCTTTCCTTGGGCTGGGCATTGGTGGTGCACACCTGTGATCCCAGCACTCAGGAGGCTGAGGCAGAAGGGTCACTCTCTACAAGTTCAAGGCCAGCCTGAAATACATAGTGACTTTAAAGTCAGCCTGAACTACACAGTGAGCCCCCGTCTCAACCCTCCTCCCATTAATCCTATTTCTTTGGGGATTGTCATCCCATTTGTGACAAACTCACAAATTTATATCTCTGACCCTTTATGTGCATTTTTTTTTTTTTTTCCGGTACTGGGGATCGAACTCAGGACCCTGGCTTGCTAGGCAAGCGCTTATTCCACTGAGCTATATCCCCAGCCCCTTTATGTGCATTTTTGTACTTAACACCAACAGAGTTTTATTTGCTCACAGGTTCTTAGCACAGTCATTGTACCGAACATGTGTTTAGATCCTGTTGGCCTAAATTCACACATTCAGAGCCAGGTATAGTGATGCACGCCTATAATCCCAGCACTTGGGAGCTGAGGCAGGAGGATTCTTGTGAGTCTGAAGCCAGCCTGGTCTACAAAGTGAGCTCAAACCCAGCCTGAACTGCATAGTAAGACTCTGTCTCAAAAAAG
The DNA here is from genome assembly GCA_004027595.1 of Dinomys branickii. Lineage (NCBI taxonomy): Eukaryota > Metazoa > Chordata > Mammalia > Rodentia > Dinomyidae > Dinomys > Dinomys branickii. The sequence continues at coordinate 30,365 of PVLD010021229.1, read as the reverse complement.
ACCAATAAATCAATAAATAAATTAATTAATGTATTCAGAATGAAAAAACAAGTGCATGTCCACAGTTAATAATATCTAATTTCCTCTGTGCACCACTCAGATAAAATCAGATATTTAAATAGTTCCATTGATGCTCACCCTTCCTGACAATGCAATTCATCAATATCTTGGTGAAAACTCATGTTATCCCTTAACATACAGAACACAAAGGAGGCCAACCTCAGGGCCACATGTCCCTTTACCATCAGAAGTACAGCAGGGGTTCTTGTTTGGGGGCCTTTCCTCAGGGAAGATCTAAAGACATTTTTTATTGTCTTCAGGTGAATGAAGTGTGAATGAACTACCAGCATCTCATAGATACAGGCCAGGGATACTGCTAACTGTCCCCCCATGCACAGGACAGTCCCCCACAACAATAAAGCGTCTGGCCCCAAATGTCAGTAGTGCCGAGGCTGAGAAACTGCTGTGGATGATTCTAAGAATCAGGCGTTTTAAACAAGGGTTTAGACCAGCAACATTTAACCCAAACTCTCAGCTAGAGGAGCCTCGGAGGCTCTTTCGATCATGCAGTTCACAATTTTTGTCCTGCACAGTTTCCATTTGTGGGTTCTGTTTCTAGAGCAACCCCTGCTACAAGCACTGCACCTCATACAGACACACTTGAGTTGTATTAGATTCTCCAGAGAGACACAATCAAAAGGAGACAGACAGGAAGGGATTGATCAGGGGAACTGGATCCTGCTGTTATGGAGGCTGGGAAGTCCTATGACAGTCCAGCTGAGAGTGGGAGAGCCAGGGATGCCACAGAAAAGCTGGATACAAGTCCAAAGGCTTCACAACCAGGAAAGCTGACAACACCCCTCCCAACCAGTGGCCAATGGCCTGAGAACTTGGGGGACCCCTGGGGCAAGTCCTAGAGTCCAAAGACACAGAGACAGAATCCTGATGTCCAAAGGCAGGGGAAATCAAAGGATTATCCCAGCTCCAAGACAGAAGGCAAATCCACCTTTTCTCTGCCGTTTTCTTCTATCCACACCTTTACTTAGACGATGCCTGCCCACACTGAGCAAGGACAGATCTGCCTTATTCAGTTGACTGATTAAAATGTCAATCTCTTCTAGAAACTCTCTCACAGATGTACCCAGAATAATGCCTTACCAGCTATCTAGGTATTCCTTAATCAAATCAATCTGACACCTAAAATTAACCATCAGTTGCCATGTTCTCCCAAGACACACTCGTGATGACAGCTGCTAGAATACTAAATTTTTCAGACATAACAAAATCATTCAGAATCTGGTTTATACCCACTCTGAATCATGTGGTGTTTTGAAGATACCATTGGTTTCCACCTAATACATGTAAGAGCATGCCATTGGGTTGAAAACCACAATCACTATGCACTAGAGACTATCTTTAACCATCTGGACAATTATGAATCTGAAGTTCACACTTCTCTGGATCCCATGGGAGTGACTCTCCCTTTTCTGCTGATGGATTCCTGCAGTTAGTGCTACAATTCTAAAATGAGCCGTGATGGAGTTTACCCACCGGTGTCTAAAGAAATGAACTTTCCTGCTGCACAATGAACATTTCTCCCTGGGTTACTTTAGCAAAACATAGAATTAGCTCATCAGCAAGACTCTACGGAATGTCAATGGTCTGACACCATCTTGATGACGATATCAGACACTAGTTTCTGCTGTTGGTGGTCAGTTTTGTTGTTAACATTTGTTTTTGTTTTGGGTTTTATTAAGAGCATCTTTTGGGCTCTGGGAAAAGTGAGAGGAAAGGATGTTAGTTGTATGCTTTTGGGGCAAATGAACGAGGAGAGAGGCAGCAACATCTTACTTCCCACATGCAGTCTTTAGCTAAGTACTACTCCAGCTCCTTCCCTGTTAAAAGAAAGTTCAGTCCCATTTACACTGTATTACTGTCATACTCTGGTTCACCTCTTGTAAATAATGAATTTTAACAAATATTTAAATACAGATTATTTGACAGGCGAAAAGTGTTATCACGTTGTTGAATTTTCATTTTCTCATTTCCTCAACTACATTCCAAAAAATTTTCGTCATTTTTTTTGAGACAGGGTCTCACTGTGCAGTTCCGGCTGGCCTTGAGCTCACTTTGTAGCCCAGGCTGGTCTCGAACTCGCAATGATCCTCCTGCCTCAGCCTCCCGAGTGCTGCAATTACAGGCGTGGGCCACCACGCCTGGCTCCATGAATATTTAAAGTTTTAAATCTATCTGCATTTTTAAAATCTAACTTTAAATTTCACCTCTACTCACTAGATAACAATATTAACACCTCTCCCCCAATAGTGACAACTGACAATACCTACAGACTCTGCTAAATCTCCCCTGGGGATCAAAATCACCCCTTTTTAACCAGAAGCTGAAGGCTACTGAGGCTGCACCACTCAAAAAGGGACTATGGAAATACCTCAAGAAGCCTGGAGAGGTGGTGCACACCTGTAATCCCAGCACTTGGGAGGCTGAGGCAGGAGGATCCTTGTGAGTTCGAGGCCAGCCTGGGCTACAAGGTGAGCTCAAGGCCAGCCTGAACTGCATGGTGAGATCCTGTCTCAAAAACAAAAAACCTAGAGCTCGTGTTATCTCGGCGATGGTCTTTTCAGTCTTAGCTTGTGTTACATCATACCCTCTCGATCTTCTGTCTACCTCTCTAATCATTCACTTCTAGTTCCCTTTCCTGTACTTAAATTTCAGAGTACTGGAGAACATGGGCATGGGTCCTTGCCCTTCACTAAGGTTATCTAGCTCTGCAGCTTTGAATGGCATCTATTGATATGCCCACAGTGTGTATTTAGACCTTCCAAGTCATTGGAGGCAAGGATAGTATTTGGCAGAACGGACTCTGCATAGGAGAAAGAAAAAGCTCATTGCTGCGGGGCTGCCAGGTCTTGCGCAAACTTTTGGGGCACCTGCTTTTGGTGCCATGGGCCTTAGCCATACTCTTCGTGAGCAAGCGCAGCGAGAGCCCTACGCACTCCAACCTACAAATGCCAGCGCTCCAAGCAAGACCTGTTGAGAGAGTGGAGGATGAGTAGAAAAAGAGGTGAAGGCTGTGAGACCCCGAGGTGCTGAAGCCGGCAGGACTGTGCAGTCGCAGCACGACCCTGGCCGAAACCCCACGACCCGGAAGCATAATTCTGAGATTGTATGAACCGGGCCAGCTGGCTATGTTAGACAGCACAATCCCCACCAAAATGGGCAAGAATCAATAGGCGGAACAGAGACACAGGCTCGTTTTAATGTACCAATCAGAAACCACGGTGGTCTATTACGCCAACCTCGAGAACCAATGACAAACGGAGAATGTTTTAGGCTGCCTCCCAAACTCTAGTCAGAGAGATCACGCGAGATCAGTTTGTTCAAAAAGCGAACCCACGCCTGGAGTACGGGATACTGTATTTTGTTTACGAAGACGGTGGGGCGGGTTAGAGAAAATTCTGGAAGCAAAGCCGCACTCAGTCAACCCCCGCGCGCCGGGACTCACCAGTCACTCTACAACCAGGCGCGCGACGTGGGGGGCACGTACGGCGTACCGACGTCACACGGCGGGCCCCGCCCTCAGGCCGCCCATATAGCGTAGCCCTTGCGCGCGCGCGCGCACCATTGTGTGGCTGGACTCGGCCGCCGCTGCGGTGTGAGGCGCGAGTTCGGGTTTTCGCCGTCCCCGCACCCGCACCGCGGCTCCGTCTTGCGGCCCGCTGTTGGAGAACCAGCCTTCGGGACCCCGTTCGCCACGGACATGCCGCGCGTCTACATAGGACGCCTGAGCTACAATGTCCGGGAAAAGGACATCCAGCGCTTTTTCAGCGGCTACGGCCGCCTCCTCGAAGTAGACCTCAAAAATGGGTGAGTCGGGCCTAGGCGCCCGCGTCCGCCCCAAGCCCCCCGGGACTGGTGGCGGAGGGGCTGTTCGAAACAGCAGGCAGCCAAGGCCGCGGCGCCGCGTGGCAGGGCCTCTAAAATGGCGGCGACCTGGGGCCGCGGGTACGAGCGGGGTTGCGGGTGCGCGCACGCACGCGCCGCCGGCTAACGCGCCCCCGCCGGTGTCTGGCCCGCGTACCGCCCCCAGGTACGGCTTCGTGGAGTTCGAGGACTCCCGCGACGCCGACGATGCCGTTTACGAGCTGAACGGCAAGGAGCTCTGCGGCGAGCGCGTGATCGTGGAGCACGCCCGGGGCCCACGTCGCGATCGCGACGGCTACAGCTACGGAAGCCGCAGTGAGTCCCACCCCTGCGCGCTCCGCGTCCTTGGGACCTGAGGGGGGGGCGCAGGCACTAGGGTGGGCGGGGTGGGGCCTCCCAGCCCGGGCAGGCGGGAGGGGGTGCCGGGAGTTGTTTTACCCGGATGTCTCCGGGTCCCGCTGCCTTCACGCCTGCCGGGGATGGCTATGGGACACCGGAGCGCGGGGACTGGGTCTGGGTTTTGTCAAATTGGGAAGGGGTGGTTTCTGCTGGGCCCTCTTTGGCACTGTCGTGGGTTGTATCCACGTTGGAAGCGAGGGATGACTATATTTGTGTTCCCCTTGCTTACCTGTCAGTGCGTTAGCTAGATAGAAGTTTGTGGGCAGGCTGGGGTGGAGGTGGGGGAGGGGAGGGGTGGGAAGGGGAGGAGCTTGAAGGAACAGTTTTAGAATTACTGAAGTTAGTGGGGGCCAAAAATATTAAAGTAATGTGGTATTGTACTACAAAGTAAATTTGAACGAGCTTTATGCTTATTTAAACTAGTCGGGGCATGTTATTGGGAGGAGGTTGGGGGGATTTTGGCTATGTTAAATGTTTGATGTTGAAATTGTTGCATGTTGAATTCAAACTTTTTAACAAGTCCTTGATGTTTCAATTTGAAAGTGACCAATGGGGCTGAGGCTGTGTCCACTGAGGCTAAGATGACTGCCTTTCCTGATTGGCCTTGGCTTTTCCATACATTGTGTGACCCTTGCCCTATGACCCTTTGGCTGACCTTACCGGAAGCCATGACGACAGCAGCCTTTTGCCATTAGACGCAGGGTGATGGTGAGGATTCCAAGGGTTAGACAAAACTGGTTAATCTGAACTAGGTGACTGTTACCTTGCGTGTTTTGTGGCCAAACCACCACCAAAAACCTCACACTGTGATGTAAGTACTTAGTGTAACTAGTAAACATTTTTGTAAAATGTAGAAATGCATGTAATCAGTTAAGTTTTATATTTTACAATGTTCTGTAAAATAAAACTTAGCGAGGTAAATTGAATAAAGGAGCAGTCACTCTCTAACAGATTGTAGGAGAGGTTTAGTTGGATTTAGTCTGTTTGACTTGCCCTTAATTTAATTTATGGCAAATCACAAATGTATCGAAGGTTTAGCAGTGTAATAGCAAAGTCCTACTCCAGTAAATGAAAGTTGATAATGTTTGTACTAACTTTCAGAAACATGCACCCCTATCATTACAAAGCATCTGATTGTTCCCTTCATGTGATAAAGGTGGTGGAGGTGGCTACAGCAGTCGGAGAACCTCTGGCAGAGACAAATATGGACCACCTGTTCGTACAGAATACAGACTTATTGTAGAAAATCTTTCTAGTCGTTGCAGTTGGCAAGATTTAAAGGTATGTGCCATGATTTGAAATATACGCATTTAATTTTTTCCTGAAAAATAAAACCAGTATGTATATAGGTCTCTTAGATTTCTGGGTCTGACCAGTCTCACTGTTGCAGGATTTCATGCGGCAAGCAGGTGAAGTCACCTATGCAGATGCTCACAAAGAACGCACAAATGAGGGTGTAATTGAATTTCGCTCCTACTCTGACATGAAGAGGGCTTTGGATAAACTAGATGGTACCGAAATAAATGGGAGAAATATTAGGCTTATTGAAGATAAACCACGAGCAAGCCATAGGCGGTCATATTCTGGAAGCAGATCTAGGTAACTTCAAAGACATGGGGAGGGGAGGAAGAGAGTACTTGAGTGTCATTTGTTGGACAGTAAGACTTCATTATGTTTCGCCATAGATCTCGCTCTAGAAGAAGGTCACGGAGTAGGAGTCGCAGGAGCAGCCGCAGTAGATCTCGAAGTGTCTCAAAAAGTCGCTCCCGGTAAATAAATGTGTTGGGGCTTTTCTGCATATAACTCTACTTGCTTGTGGAGTTTATATATATGTTGACAAGATACTGAAACAAATCTGGCTTTTTTTGTCCAGATCCAGGTCGCGGAGCAAAGGTCGATCGCGTTCTCGATCAAAAGGCAGGAAATCTAGATCAAAGAGCAAATCTAAGCCCAAGTCTGATCGGGGCTCCCATTCACACTCTCGAAGCAGATCTAAGGATGAGTATGAGAAATCCCGAAGCAGGTCTCGGTCTCGATCTCGGTCCCCCAAAGAAAATGGAAAAGGTGATATAAAGTCAAAATCCAGATCAAGGAGCCAGTCTCATTCCCATTCACCTGTACCTGTACCACCCTCAAAGGCTCGGTCTGCATCCCCTCCACCAAAAAGAGCTTCAAGATCCCGTTCTAGATCTCGTTCAAGGTCAAGGTCCAGATCAAGTTCCAGAGATTAATCCAGAACTCTGTTCTTTGCAAACTATTGCAGAACACTTTCCTACTTGCTTAGGCAGTTACTCTTCCATGTTTGTACTTGGCCTCTTCTGCAAGAGGATCTCCTGAGAACAGGGGCACACAGAAATTTGATTTGTGGCCAAATTCGGTGAAAAAGATGAGGTTCTAAAATGGTGGCATGAAGTTAAAGACCCTCTCCCTTCTTTGTAGAGTTAAGATAACTTTGATTTTATAGCTTTTGAGCTAAAATAACTTTTGTAAAGATTAAGCTCATTTAGATTTTTTTTTTTTTAAGTATTTCAGCAGGATCTGCTGCAGGGTTTATTTTTTTGTTTTATTTGCTCATTTTTAAATTAACCGTTTCAAGCTTTGGATACTTAAGCTTTAGAGGGAGAACCCAATTTTCAATTATGTTAGCTTTTTATAAAGCTTGAGTTATGTAAGTTTTAAATAAAAGTTTGCTACCAAGATGATTGCCTTATTGAACAGGTCACTGTTAAATTCTTTATATGTTGATATCGGGTATTTGTGGAAACAGTGTAAATTCTACTTAAGTGTAAAAACAAGGCAAGCCTCAGACCAGCAATAAATTATTCAGTTTGGATAATGTTATTCTGTGCTGTTAATCAAATTTGCCAAAGTCTTTTATCTGCCCTGCTAACAAGTTCAGTTAAAAATAAAAGGTATTTTGTAGTTGATCTGTTAAATAATTTTGTCTAAATTGATTTTAAATAAACCATTTTCAGGCTTAAAATTTGAACTCTTTAAGAGATAGCTCCTAGTACTTGGGATCTTGTTTAGCTGGTAATCCCATGTTCTGGAAGTGATCGATGTGACTAGTGTTGTTAGGAGTATGGTTTGGTGGTCTTTAACACTTGTTATGTAAAAATGGAAGTAGCCGTTCTTAGAAATTTAGTGTATTCAAAGTGGAAAAGCACATAATGCATTTTCTGCTGAAAGATCATTATACTTAACAGGCACTTAGTAGATCGTTTGGTAAGTCAGTTGATAATTAAAGTAAAATAACTTCCAATAATCAGTTTCCATAGTAGGTAGTGATAATTTGTTGGCTCATCCTTGTAAATTTTATACTTTCATGTGGTTGGCTTAACAATGAAATGAGTATTTGTACTTTGTTATAAATGAAGTATAATGAACACTGTGGAAATCAAATTACATTACAAATTTGTAGAAATAATCCATACATCCATTCCTAAATAGATTGCAGTTTGAGAAGTGATTACTTTTCTATCTCTTTGGATACTTCTAAATAGTTTCATTTTTAAAAACTAGCTTTAGTCTGAAGTCAAGGTTTAGGTGAGTTGGCTCAAGTTTAATAATTTCTAGACCTGTCTTCATGTAAAGTACTGAGAGTTGGGTTGTCAGTAAGGTGTGATATTTCCTACATACTTGAGGTTGATATGTAGGACTGCATAATCAGAAGACAATCCTAATAAGATTGATTGAAAAAAGTGAGCCAGGGGTCAGAGTAGATGCCAGTCACAGTAGTTGGAAATATCTGCTAATGTGGAAACCTGGTTTTTAAGAAATTTCCTACCTAGGTTTTCTGTTCTAAAAACTGTTAAAATCAACTTTGGGATTATAGTGCACCATAAAATTGATGCTGCTTCCATAATCGTTTCTTCGATGCTTTGTTTATGTAGCTGTTTATAAGAAAGGGTTTTATTTTTTCAAGATAAATGAGAATATAAGAGAAGAAGAAATGGTGTCTGTGATTTTAGTTACTTTGTTCAAAGATTAGAAGTGATAACTCTTAGAATTGGCTTTGACCAGTTTTTTTTTTTTTTGTTTTCAGAGAAAGACACATAAAAGCTTCTTGAGCTACAGCCTTCTAAAGGAGGCAAGGGTGATATTACAATGAAATTTGGCTTTCTAAAAATACATCACATCAGGACTTTGTTACTCTGACATCATTTGGTAAGAGGCATATAACTACATCATTAGCTGCCTCAGTAAGTGGGTAATTGTTGAGGTACATATTTGCATCCATAATTTTTTTTTGGTAACGGTAAAGACCAATTATTAAAAATTCTATTCCATATAAACCTAAGTCACTGGATGCACTGAACCACTATATATAACATTGGCATACTTAAGAAAACAGTTGACTAATTTAAAATGCTTAGTTCCTTACTAACTAGTGAGCAGAATCAGAATTAGCAAGAGTCTCACATTTTTGTTTAGTGGCTTGGTGCAGTATTGATCCTACAGCGCAAGGAAGGTGAGGAGCATTGGGAATCCCCTTTCTTTCACTCAGCAGTGTTTTGTTGATTTGCCATAGTACCTTTTTGGCCAGCTTGAGTCCTGCCTACTCCAGCTTTTAGTTCCCATTCGTGTGTTACCACCTTTCATCTTGGATCTTCTTTTTTCCACTTTGTTAACCAGTTTTATGCATTTACTTCAATAAAATGCTTACTGAGGGAAATCCTTGTATTTATTTATTGTGTATTTCCACTTAGCACAAAGTTCTTAGCCAGTGGGTTTTTGCATAGGGGTTGCCATTGATTGGCCATTTATGTCTTGCGTGAGAAAGACATCTTTGTTTCAGTTATTACAGAAATGAGTTTGGGATGTAACTGTTGGTTTATTTTGGGTGAATCATTAACCCCTGTGCTTTGTTTTCATCCTTTGAAAGGTAATAAGCTTATAAAGATTAAAAGTATTATAAAAATACTTTGAAGAGTACGTAATAAATACTACTATGAAAGATTAAATACACTAATTTTTTATTAACTTGCTTTGTTTTCTATAGCATTTATCTACTTTTACCCTAAACTGGTTCTTTTTTTTCCAGCACAAATAGGTTAGGAAACTTCAATCATTTTCTAAGCCCCAATTTCCTTGGTTCTGGACTTAAGGAACTTCAAACTTTCGCAGTTTCCACTTCTGTACCTTCACATTTTCTTTACTCAACCTTACTGTCAGCCCTCTTTTCCATTTTGAGTCTCCACAGTTGCATGCAGTTTTAGAAACATGATGGCAGAGCCTCATGGAGAATTTCATAAAGTTCTGATTTAACTGCTTATGAAAATGTTCTAACCCTGGAGGTAGCTCAATGGTCAGAGTACTTACCTAGTATTCCCCTGGGGTTAAATCCCTAGCACTGCACCCCCATCCTTCAGGATTTACTTAAGTAAGGTAGCCACTGTTAAGGGTGTCTGCTCAGGTTTCTGTGGACCTCTGTGTATGTTTTTAACAGATCTTCATTCTCTGAATAATAGTATGTTTTTACATAGTAATTGTTAATACAGAGTACTGTTTTAAGTGGCTTTTACACTGTAGGATGAATCTGTTGAGAAGAGTTTCTGTTAGTAACTTTTTATGGCTCATGTAACACCATGAATGCTTCTTTCCCCTTTTCAGACGGGGTCTCGTGTGTGTAGTCCAAGCTGCCCTCAAACTTGAGGCAGTACTCCTGTCTCAGCCTCCCAAGTGCTAGGATTACAGATGGGCACAACCACACCTGGCAAAATGTGTTAACAGTACAGCACCTCATGTAATTACCAATTAACATGATAATTCATAGCTTTTTTTAAGGCAGTGACAACATCTTGAATAGGATATACAGTGGTACCTCAGTTTACCAATTTAGTTTACAGTTTAGTGACATGCAGAATCATGGAAAGAATTAAGTTCGTGAATTGAGGTACCATGTACCAATTTGCTAAAACAATCCTAAGTAACTTTCATATGCCTGGCACTTACAGCAAGAAGCTCCTTCATGTAATTAAGTGTATGTTAGTTACATCCATATCTTTACCCCTGTTTAGGGATAGTGTGTATCTTTAAACTGAGGCAGCATTTTTTTAAAAAAAAGCATTAAAATTCATTTCCTATTTCAAATAGTTCTTGGTAAAAGCTCTAAGAGAAATTAGGTTAAAAGTCTTAAAAAATAAACTTGTTAGCTGAATTTGTCACTGTTTCATGCCTGGGGAAGAATTGGCAGGTACAGCACAAAGAACTTACTTCAGATTTTCTCCATGAGTCATGTGAAAGTTAAGTCAGAAATACTGTTTCCATATCCCTAAAATAGTATGTATAGTTACTTGCTTCTTGGTGTCCAGAGGGGATTGGTGCTAAGACACCTTCCCTCATAACACCAGTTGGATGTCCAGATCCCTTACAAATTATTAAATGTTATATTTTTATAGAAATCTTAGCACAGTGTCCCGTATACTTGATATGCCTGATTGTGTTGTCATACACCGCACATTTCATTCAGTGATGCCCTGCGAATATTGTACTATGAGATTTTATCACTTGAAGTCAGTCATCTTAGTTTGAGTAAATACTGTTACATGCTCTCATGGTGAAGTCCCCTAGCAATGCACTGTTGGTAATATATTCCAGGTGTTAACACATGGTAATAGTTGTTAGACCGTAGGGAGTAAGAACATGCAGGTGGAAGGCTAACACCCTCATCACCAAACAAGCATACTCAACAAAATCAGGAAGTTAGCATTAAAAGAACACTGTTTGATCCTTGGTCCATATTTTTTTGTTGTGTGTGTTTTGAGACCTCGCTATGTAGTTCAGGCTGCCCTTGAGCTTACTATGCAGCCCAGGTTGTCCTCAAACTCCATGCTCTATCAGCTTTTCAAGTGCTGGAATTACCGGTTATTAGCCTAAATGCTTGTCTTTTTCATAACCTTGTCACGTTCAAAGGGTAAATGACAGTTAAATGGTAGACTTTCTAGCAGTTTGGGTTTCTTACACATACATGACTGTTACTGGCAGGAGTAATCCCAAGCATGAGACTTTTTTTATAGAAGAAAAAAAATTGAAAACAAGATGACAGAAAATTAACATTTGATGTTACATTACTTATTGTTATCTTCAAAGAAGTTGCTCAGATTACCAGATCTAAAAGTATAATGTGTTATATCCAGTGGCCCATGGCACTTCATGGATCACTGTAGTCACTTTTCTCCTTCATAGGTCATGAATCTACTAAATGCCTACTTATCAGACACCAACTGTGGACATTTACTGGTATTCTATACAGTGCTACCGCTGTTCACAAACTTAATTCTTTCCACGATTCTGGTTGCAAACCAAATTGGATGAGCGCTGAATCAGTTCAATAGTTAGGTTCATCGCTGCCCTTAGGGGGAAATCTCATTCAGTTATTTGGTTTGCAACCAGAATCATGGAAAGAATTAAGTCTGATACAAAGTGTTACCGTATTTGCTGGCATTTTGTAAGAGAAGTGCTTTCTCTGGGGTACATTTTCAAGGATAAGGCTGAAAGGTTTTGGGAGCCAGTCATGGAGATGAAAGGGAAAAGCTTTGATGGCATTAGATTGAGTGCCATTGCTTTCAAATCAAGAAGTTGCTGGCTGGGGATTATAGCTCAGTGGAATAAGTGCTTGCCTAGCAAGCGCAGGGTCCTGAGTTCGATCCCCAGTACCACAAAAAAAGAAGTTGCTAGTCCAGGGTCAGAATGGCTTTGGAAGGCATTTACATAAAAGGAGTAAGGAAGAGAAAATAAGATACATCCTCGTCTATAAACCAGTACCTTTTAATATTTTGAAAAGTAGATGCTATTATCACAGCACTTTGCACAGTCACTAAATAGTAGCTGCCTTATACTGTAAATAGAAGAGTTGAACCCTAACACTGCTCTCAACAACTGAGAAAAAGGCAAGGATGCTGTATCTGGTGACTTAGTATTGAGGTGTGTCTATTCCCTGTATTTCTTAGATTGTTCATTATTGAATGGCTTGAATGTACTAAATAACATTCCTGTTACTTTTTTTATTTTAATTTTTTTGGTACTGGGAATCGAACTCAGGACCTTGCACTTGCCAGGCAGGCACTTGTGCCACTGAGCTATATCCCTGGCATCCTGTTACTATTACCATTAGAAAATTGTGAATACCAACGGAAAGGGTATAAGGTGAAGAGCCACCCATATACCTATCTAGCTTTAGCAATATGTACTTGTCAGCTTCCTCCCCCAGATAATTTTGAAAGAAATGCTAGACATGTATGGGTACATTAGTGTATACCTCTGAAAGACATCTGAACTTTCTAAGTCTAGTCTCTCTTTTTCCCTTGCTGTATATTTATTTAAAGAATCCGGGTTACTATCTTACCCTTTCGAAGTCTTGATTTTGCCATTTGTGATCTTATGTTAATAGTTTAATTTTGTTCCCTGCATTTCCTGTAAATTGATAGCCCTGTACTAGCATCTTGACCACCACCTCAGGATGTGTTAGAAATGTAACTTAGCTAAGCGTGGTATAACACGTCTGTACTTTCAGTTATGGGAGATAGGAAAATCACAAGTTTGAGCCCAACCTGGGCAATTAAACAACTTCACAAGACCCTGTCTCAGTAATACAAAAGGACTGGGGACTGGAGTGGGAGCTGTCTGCAGGCTGGGTTCAATTTCCCAGCATCACCAAAAAAAGTGCTCAGCTTCCAGGTGGTTCTGGTGCACTCTAAAGTTGGAAACTAATCCAGCATCTTTTTCTTTTCAAGGCAACTGCTTAGGTGTCCTGCCTTGTTACAGTGTTAGCCATTGATCTTTGCCTCAATTCATCAAGCCATGAAGATCATTTAGTCAGAACTGTTCTTAACCATTATTCCCTTACTCTGTCTTGGCCAGACAACTCAGTTGCCTCCTGAGTTCTTCTGAAACATTCCTGAACTTTGTCCATTCCCATTCTTTCTGGTGTAGTATTTCCTGTATCATCTTGCACGTTTTCAGTCCCAGATCCACCATCAGTCCCAGTTTCTCCAAGGAAGTGATTATTTTTTAATTTATTTTTCGGATACTGGGATTCAAACTCGGGACCATGCACTTGCTAGGCAAGTGCTTATGTCACTGAGCTATATCTTCAGCCCAATAATTTATTTAGCAACCACAGATGTGGGCCCGTGGGGTGCTCACATAACTTGTTTCATCATGGCCTGTTGGATGGAATAGAGCTGGGAAACCATTGATTTTGCTTCTGACCACACAAATCATGTTACCATGTGATCGTCTCATCTGTCTCTGCAGCAGTTTCAAATACCCTGGCCATCTCATTGTCGTGTACATGGTGAGTGTGCTTGCAGAGTAGGGTCTGCCGGAGACAGAGCTTTCCATGTTTGCCCTAACCTCTAAACCAGAATATTACCTGACCTTCCTGCCCTAATAGAGGTTTCTACAACTAACTGGTTTGCTATTTTTGGTAAAGGATAAAATTAAAAAGGAAACTATGCCAGACATTGTGCCATACCTGTAATTACAGCGACTCAGAAGGCTGAGGTAGGACGATCTCTAGTTTGAGACCAACCTAGGAAATTCAGTAACACCTTGTCTCAAAAGAGTTGGGGATATATATCAGTGGTAGGGCACTTGTCTAACCTGCACAGACCCCTAGGAAAAGGGGGGAGGGGAAGTGAAAGAAACGAGGGAGGAATCTCTTAAGATCCCCGTGAACGCGGATGATATTTCATCTCTTGTTCTGGGTAATGAGTAGAGGTAAAAGGCACATTTGAGAGCCTGAATTTCAGTGTGATTTTGGAGTACACAGCAGCACTGTCATGGAATGACTGAAGATTTTAAGTTACAGTTTTTGTCCACCTTGGCCATACAAAACGGATTATAATGAAATGGGAGATAATTGGTGTTTTTAGGAAGCCCTAAAGAGTTGTACCTCAGGTCACCATAGTGTAACACATTTGAGTAAACAACACTTAACTACTAAAGAAGGCCTTCCCTGATAATGGATAGATCAAATGATTGTCAGGATTATTGGCGTCATCCCATCCACGTCTTTGTTTTGGCAAATGGAATTGTAGGTACTTAGGCTGGTTGTGCCCTCTCCCCAAAATACTCATGTTCTCCCCGGAATCTACGATTATGTAACCTAACATGGTAAAAGGAGTTTTGCCGGTATAGTGAAAATCTGTGAATGAGGTTATCCTGAATCATTCTGTGGGGCTTGCTGTAATCACAGCATCCTGGTAAATAGGCTGGAGGGTCAAGAGTTCAGAAAAAGTATAATGAAACAGGAAGCAAAGTCAGGTTGGAGATGCTGCACTACTGGTTTTGAAGATGGGAGAGGCCATGGGTGAGGGAACATTCTCTCCAGGAGCCTCTGGACAGAAGACAGCCCTGCTGACACCTGATGTGGCCAGTGAGACCCATTTTGGACCACTCATCTCAGAGTAAAAGATAATTTGTTTTATGCTACAGACATGGTAATCTGTTCTCAGAGCTACAGGAGCCTAGTACAACGTGACTAAAGGCATAGCGTTCCTGGGGGCTTGCTCCCTGCCTCATGACCATGGCAGTGCCTCAATCAGCCTGCCAGTCCAAGGAGGTGGGAGAAGAAGAGCTTGAAGCAGAAACCAACCCAGATCAGCTGACTTGGGGACATGAGAGAAGTAGTTAGATGCTACTCAGTTTGGAAGATCAGCATTAATAGAAGCTAATTGATACAGGTTTACTAGGCAGACATGCACATTTTGCAATAGCTAGGTGGAGGCTGGGGTGTTGCTCAGCAGTAGAGAATTTAGATTCAATCCTTGCACCACAAGAAAGAAAAATTACATTAAATAGACAAATCCACATCTTCAGAGTCACAAGAATATGCTAAGGTCTGGTTGTGTATCTACAATTTGCTTCTCTCACCATCCATTCACTCTGCCTGTTCTAAGCCTCAGCTAACCTATCTGTTCACTGACTGTCCATACACTACTCCCTTGCTCTCTGGTGCCTGATGAAGCTCTGCTAGTAGAGGGCAGCAGCAGGATCTGAAAGCAGAAGATGAAGGCTGGAGTACTTCTACTAGTTGCTCCCTCCTTGCATACCTAACAGGCTGACAGTGGCCATCAACCACTGACCATAATGGTTCGTTTACACAGCCCTCTTGTTCCAAGTCCTAATAACCACTGCGACACTCCCTTATAGCTCATGATCTGCTGGTAACAATTGTGGTTTTCTTGCACTCTTGCCCACACTTTACAAATAAACTATTAAGTTCCCTTCAAATTTCTCGGGTAGAATGTGCCTCATTTCCTGTTATGACCCTAGCATAGTAACTACTGAAATGACATATAGTTGATATTTCAGTGGAGTCTAAAACATTGTACTAAGTTGACAGTGTAGATTGAACAAAGTTACCAAATTTTTTTCACACTGGGTGTGGTGGCACGACTCTATAATGCCAGCTACTCAAGAGGCTAAGGCAGCAGGATCACAGGTTTACGTCCAGCCTGGGCAATTTAATGAGAACCTGCCTCAAAAAGCGTTAAGGATGTATGTAGCTCAATGGTAGAGTCCCCAATACCACAAAAAAATTTTCATTTACTATTTTTTTCTTGTAATTTTTCTTTTTATTGGTACCTGTTGCAGTACAGAATGATTACATTTCTGTGGGGTGTTGGTGCATGTTCACCCTAATTCTTTTTTTAATCCCCTTCCCTTCCTCCCCCTTCCCACTTCCTCTATCTCTTGATCCCCTTACCTTTTGCAGGTAAAAGCCAGGAAGAGGTTCCTGAATTAAAAGTGCACAGAAGAATTTTCTTTTTGTCTTTTCAAAGGAGGATGCCACGTGCTTCTGCATGGCCTGGCCAACATGTCAAAGTATATTAGTGCCTGGTGCAACCCAGAAAGCCAATGTGTTCCTGTTTGTACTGGGAATTAAACCAGCTTCCTATTTAGCTACATCCCCAGCCCAACTTTATTTTTGAGACAGGGTTTAACCTGCAGTTCAGGCTGGCCTTAAATATGCTTTGTAGCCCAGATTGGCCTGGAACTCACAGTGATCCTCCTGCCTCAGCCTCTTGAGTGCTGGGATTACAGACATGTACCACCACACCTGGCCTCCCGACTTTTTTGAAGCAGTGTCTCGCTAAATTCCCTTGGCTGGGCTTGAACCCTGATCCTTCTGCTTCTGCCTCCCAGTGTGCGGGGGCTAGAGGTACGTGTTTGCCACTCTGTTCCTTAACTGAAGTGGAGGAAGAAGGGAAATTAGAAACTTCCTAGCAACCGCACTCAAACAGCTGGTTGTAAGATGTGAAGATGCATGATAAATAAGATTGTCTGAGGCAGACAGAGCCAGAGCAAAGCAAAATGATGACTTATAAGCATCAAAAGACAAAATTACAACAAATTTAGTTCAAAGAACTAGTTGGTTTTTGTAAATCAGGCAACACATCATTCTAGAAAATGGAATGAGTGCTCTGGTAACCTAGACCACATTATCTCCCAGCATTAGCTTAGAACACGGTTGATTGGTGGGTCATTGGTCTTGCTGTGTTATCCAGGCTGGTCTCTCAACTGGACACAAGCAATTCTCCAGCCTCAGCCCCCGTCTCTGGAACTACAGGCACGCTCCACCTCACCCAGGTTGCAGTGAGATTTCAGTGTTGAGGGAATGGAGGACTCCCATTAGCAGTACACAGCATTTTGGGTCTACTTCTGCCACTCAGCCACATCCTCTCTCTCTCCAAGGAAAAAGCTAGGGGTGTAGCTCAGTCGTGGAGCTTTTACCCAGCCACATGCTAGAAGGAGGAAAGGATTAAAAATCCATTCCCCCCCCCCCGTCAGAGGTAGGTTCTTCTATTGATTTATATTTCAGTAGTCTTTTCCTGGGCAAAGTGGAAATTAAAAAGTTAGAGGAAAATTGCTTTAAAGCTCAAAGAAGAGAGGAAAACTTTTTTGAGACCCTGTTTTGTGTCAGATACTGGCCACTTGCAATTGGAAATGCAAAAAGAAGTATCACAAGTTGCATATGACCATATGCCAGGTAACAAGGAAGGACAAGGCTTTCAGCGACAGCACTAGAGATTCTCTGAGCTAGGATAAACTACCATCATCGTGTCATCCCATATCTGATGCTTGATTCTGTTAAACTGGCTGATCCACTCTCCTAGAATCCTGCGGTGCATTTTTTAAACAACCTGTGTTAATGGAGAGCCTATTAATACTGAGTTGTGGCTGCCATATCTTTGACTCTTATGTTCTTTTGCTCATGTGTCCTGTGCTACATTAAGCAAGAAAACAAAGAACACAGATCCCTTGGCTTCATCAGCCTTTGAGCTCAAAGCAATGCAGCATCTTCAGTCTGAGAGGGCTCAGAGCTAAAATTCTGTGCTTTACTTTCCACAACTTAATATTGTTAAATGTAGTTTATGGAAAACCATTGTTTTGGACTGAGCTGTTACATTAGGTCCCAACAGAACAGACCAAAACAGTCATGCTAAAGTTCTATACTACAAAAATAAACTGGCTTACTTTCCAGGAAAGCAGAGAGGGTTGACAGCCAGATAGGCCAGTTTTAGGTGGTATGATAAAGAAATCCCCTCTGCTTTAACCCTTACAAGGAAAGCAAACTGAAGTTAACCTCTCAATATGTTCTGTTTTGCAAATATATAGCTTATCCTAGAACAATTTTTTCACTGCTTTCCTAGCCCAAAGATGTATGTTCCAGGAGGGTAACATATTTAGAATCTCAATCCACGCAGAAGGCATGGTGG
Source organism: Dinomys branickii (assembly GCA_004027595.1). Lineage (NCBI taxonomy): Eukaryota > Metazoa > Chordata > Mammalia > Rodentia > Dinomyidae > Dinomys > Dinomys branickii. The sequence goes on along the minus strand of PVLD010021229.1, from coordinate 12,300 downwards.
TGCACACCAGTAATCCCAACACTAGAGAGGCTGAGACAGGAGGATCTCTGAGGTCAAGACCAGCCTGGGTTACATAGTTCAAGGCACCTTGTGTTTGCTTGAGTACTTTCTTGTAATATTTCATACAGGATTTTTAGGTGGTTTTTAGGTAGTTTACTTTAGAGCTTTCTACCAACATTATTACTGGATGTAGATGTTCTCACACAAAGAGCATGTCCTGATGATTTTCCTAAATCCATGTACTATACTATAATGATAAATTAACCTCCCTTGTAGAAAGAATCGTGAGCTGCTTACAAACAAGTTTTCTCAGTGCTTCTGTTTTCCAGCAAGCGCTAGGCCCCACCTGAGTCGAGGGTTAAGGCGGGGAAGACAGCGGAGCTGCGCCCTAAGGGGAGGGTTGACCTTGTTCACCCGCTCTGAGGTAGCCTGGGACCAGCACGGTGAGCTGGCCATGCGAGGCGGAGCCTCCCTCAAATGCGCTACATTTGGAGGAGCTCTCCATCCCTGAACATGTTGAAGCAAACACAAGCAGAAAAATAACCTGAGCAGCTTGAATCTGTATTTGTTCCTGGGTCACACCTGCTCACATTCTACTTGTCTTAGTCACTCTTTGAAAGATTCACTTGTTATTGAGAAGTCGTGTGTTTATGTAGGTTTACTGCTTCTCTTTAATCTTCTGAAATACCTAAAATAAACCGTTTGGAATCCAGAGCAAGCACAGTCTGGGTAGAGATGAAAGAAAACCAAGTTAGGTGGTGTGTATGAAGAGGCATCCATTGTTATGGCAACCAGCATCCTTAACTGATGCAATTCTGTTCCCAATAACAAGATGTGATTAAAAATTGACATTGCAGCAAGGCAGAACACCTGTAATGCGTTGGTGTGTCAACCAGAATAGTTAAATTTTGCATAGTTTTAAACCTGTTGATCACAGCAATTTTGGGGATTCGCCCACCATTAGCAATTTTTTTCATCTGATTGAGATCCAAATGGACCTCAGTTTTCTGTAAAATACCTAAATTTAAAAACATGTGAGCAGGGGCTCAAACTCTGGAAAGTTGACCCTATTTCATCTGCTTGAAGTGCATCATCAGTCAATCAAAAGGTATTTATTGAGTAAACACTCTGCTAGGTGGTAGTACAAAAACCTTCCCTCTGAGAGCATGCAGTCTCAAATTCCTAGAATACCCTTATCTGTATGTGAAGTATGCGTGGTATGTGTAAGAAAGCTATGTTGTGCTGTACGAACCAGTAACTCCTGGGTGTGGTGGCACACACCGTTACTCTGCACTACTGAAGCTGATGCTGATGCTGAGGCCGCGCCATGAGTGTGAGGCCAGCCTGGAATACACTAAGTTCAAGACCAGTCTGCAATACAAAGCGAGTTTCTGTCTGAAACCAAAAAAATACCCCAATAACTAGGTTTGACAAGAGAGATCAGACCGAGGCAGGACGTCAGCAAAGGGAGCACAGAGGAGCAATGACTGACTAGAATCAACACCATAGGCTGTAGTCTTCACAAATGTGGAAATGGAGGACCAGGGTGACAAAACGATGTTCCCCAGGCAATGTCAACAGTGACTGCGGGGTCACCAAAACGCAGGCTGCTGATGACCTTCAAGTTAGGCGGGACAGTGCCAGAACCCAGCGGCTCCAGGCTTCCTTTTCTCGGGTTGCACATGTCCTTCGCCTTCCGGGGGCGGTTTTCCGATGCTGCTTGACTCCCCTTCTGCAGGTGGATGGCAGGTGTGGCGGGAAGGCACTGGAGAGAGCAGCCATCGACAGGGGTGCATGGAGGGTACGGGGTGCAGGGTCGGGTGTCCCCCACCACCCAGCTCAGGAGTTGGGCAAGCACACTCTTTTTGGCTTCATGGTCCCAGCACCACCCTGTCCGCCTTTGGCTGTGATGCAAGAGTGGGAGGCCGGAAGGATCTCAACCCTGTGCAGCAAACCTGTCTCAGGGAGAAGGTACAATTAGCCCTGTACTGCCAGGGCCTCGAAAGAAGGCTAGAAGGCTCCGGCGCCGCAGAACCCCGGGGTTCTGGGGGAGCAGCAGATCCCAGCTCTGCAGCCTGCAGGGAGGCAGACCCGCCCCCCTGTGCGCGCAGGCGCGCGCTGCGCCGGGCTCCGACCGCAGCTTGGCTCTGGGCGGCTACCGACGGGCCTTGCAGGTGAGCCTTGCGCGGCGGGCTGGCTGGGTCCCGCGGTCTTGGGACGCCGCATCCCCGGCCCGACCCACGCGGCGAGCGCTGGGCTCTGTGGTCCCTCCGGGCGCCTGAGGGAGGGCGGGCTGGGGAGCTGGCTCCCGCGACCCCGAGTGCGAGGTCTGGGCGGGCGGCAGCGGGGCGTGGGGTCCGGCCTGGATCCCGCGGGGGGTAGGGAGCGGCAGGGCGGAGGCGTCGGGTTTGGAGAAATGCAATCAAGTTTTTCATTCATGGAAGGGAGGGCGATGGAGGGCGAGGTTTTGGATCTCTTAGGAAATGGGCCATTTGGCAAACTTTCCTACCGTTAATTTTCGATAACGGAAATGAGGGAGTATTTTTTTTTATATTTGGGGGGCTATAAATGGAAAGAATAAAAATAATTCCGCCATTTTGGCGTTTAAAAAAGTAACAGCTCTGCGGAGCCGGCAGAGCCGTGGCCGCCCACCTTCCACTGTCCGTATTAGTCCTGGGAGGCAGGGGGCGCCTTTGGGTGCTGGGGCTGGCACGGGGCGCGGCCACTCGTCCCGCGCCTCCTGTCCCCACAGCAGCTGAGGCCAGGGGGCGGCGCCGGGGCCCAGAATTTGCGGGCACTGTGTGTGTTGTGGCTACTGTATCAGTTTCTGGCACTAGGTCCACACCCTCCACGCCTAGAGCCAGGACATTTATTTGGCGTTTGTTGTATACAAGGCTTTGATGGGCAAGCGGGGGTAGGGGGAGGGGCCTTTGGCAGATAGCAAGAGACAACCAACTTGGCTGCATTCACTCAGTAACTATTTATTGAGCAGCTGCTGTGTGCGCTGTTCTGGGCTAGGGATAGGTTAATCATTGTAAATCTGGTTTCCTGGAAACACTGAGATTAGGTGTACCAGAGCGCCCTCCTGAAGACAGTAGGACTGGGCAGAGAAGTTGAAACGCTGGTGTAGTCTCAAGAGGCACCTCACAGCCTGTCCCAAGGAAAGCTCTGGAGCCGAGAGATACTCCCCTTGCCCCCAAGATGTCCCAGATTAAAGGGACCGGACCTTTACACCCATGTGCCAACACTGTAAGTGAAGCCACTCCCTTGGCGGAGGGTAGTTCCAAGAGAACCTAAAAGTTGAAGACTGAAAACTTTCTGCAGCATCCTCCAGAAGCCCACTGTTCTGGGTCCCCTCTCACCTTAGCACAGGCTCTTCTGACTCTACACTAGGCCCAACCCCCTCCCACCCTGTAAGTGGTGGTGGGCTGCAAGGGGCCCACCCTTTTGCTCTACTACTCTGTCTCTGTGTTCGATGCCATCGAACAAAGTCACAGGGTGACTTTCAGATGTGTATTTCCAGCCCACCTTACCTGCTATCTCGAGAGTATAAGCTGCTGGAGGGTCCTTTGTCTTGTTTTCCCCTGTATCTCCACAATGCAGAATACTGCTGACTCCAATATGATTCTCCAGTGTCTTGCAAAACAAACAGCAGGCAGCAAACTTGAGCAGAAAGGTGGTTCTCTCTGCCACCCTTTTTTTTTTTTCCTTTCCTCTCGTTACTAGGTGCTGAACTCAGGGGTGTTCTACCATTGAGCTAGGTTCCCAGCCCTGTTTTACTTTTGTTGAGACAGTCTCCCTAACTTGCCCAAACTGACCTCGAACTTGGGATCCTCCTCCTCAGCCCAAGTAGCTGGGATTACAGGTACGAACTGCCCCAGCCCACTCACATCCCTCTTGATGATTGCCAATGTTTTGAATAAAACGATTAATTCTGTTTATTGTAATAAGGGTACAGCCATGTCAGCTGTGCAAAGCAAAATAACGAAAATTGAAATTCAGGAGGTGCTCTTTTTTAAAAAATTAGAAAGTTCATCTTGGTTTAAATGTTACCTATAATCAGCCTTATATGTCTAGACTGCCTATTTTATTACACAGCTACTTTATATCTCTATTATATAATATACATCAATAATATGGAGAGTGGGTTTTGTATTTTAGGGAGAAAAACTGGAAAATAAATGAATACACCAGCACAGCAGTGGGAGTGAGGGAGAGCAGGAGACAGCAGCCATTACAAAATGGTTTCATAAGCAAGTAGCTTCCGCATTACTGTACTACCAGCAGCTACCACACTCCCTGGAATTTCTCTTTAAGGGAGTGGATTGGTATTGGTTGAAAGCCTGATGGGAGAGATATGTCACATTTTTTTTTTTGCACATCCAAGCTTTATCAGAGCCTTGGAGATAGGTGTCATTGCCACCTTCACGTTACACATGAAGAAACTGAGGCTCAGAGAGGTAAGCTGCTTATTTAGAGTCACAGGTGTTATGTGGGGGAGCTGAGATTCAGTCTGTCTTGGGCTTATGCCCATGTCCTTTCCTTAACATATATATCAGAAGCCATTGCCAAATACTGCTGACAGGCAACACAATATGAATCAGTCCACAGTGTTTTGTTTTTCTTTTTTGGTGCTAGAGATTGAATGCAAGGCCTTGTACATGCTAAGCAATGGTACTCTGTCACTGAGCTACACCCAACCTATTAATAAATTCAAACTACTGAAATCCAAAACCAAAATATTTGTGTGTGTGTGTGTGTGTGTGTGTGGTGCTGGAGATTGACACAGTGTGTATCGAGCACATATTGTTCCAGGTGCTATTCTAAGTACTAGGGATATAGCAGTCTAAAAGACAGATAAGGTCAACCAGGCATGGTGGTGCAGGCCTGTAATCCAAGTATTTGGGAGGCTGAGGCGGGAGGATCACTTAGGCCAGTCTGGGCTACATAATGAGCTTAAGGCAAGTCTGAACTATATAGCTGGACCCTGCCTCAAAACAAAACCAGAGACAGATAAGGGCTTGCATTTACATAGGGATGACAGATCAAACACAGAAATACTAAAAGATTACTACTAACTGTGGAGGATATGAAAGATATAAACACAGTTAATGAAGTAGACAGTGGTGGAATGGGATGAGAGGTGTGCTACTTTAAATTACGTGATCAAGAAAGACCTCTAAAGCCAGATGTGGTGACATGTGCCTGTAATCTTAGCACTCTGGGAAGCTGAGGCACGAGCATCACAAATTTGGCAATGTAGTAGTTAAGACCCTATATCGAAATTAAAAATTTTAAAAAGAGCCAGGGATGTAGCTCAGCATGAAGACCCAAAGTTCAATCCGCAGTACCAGAAAAGACAAGATGTGACCTCTAAACTGGGCTGAGGCAGGAGGATCAAAAGTTCCAGTCCCACCTGGACAATGTGTCAAGACCCTGACTCACAATTTAAAAGGGAGGGGCTGGAATGTAGCTCAGTGTAAAGGCCCTGGGTTCAACCCCTGGTACACCAAAAGCAAACAAACAAAAGCTTTCAAGGCAGGAGGTGACCACGACCCAAAGCCTAGAGGATGAGAACAAACCAGCCAAGTAGAGCACTGAGGGAACAGTGGCAGGAACAGCCGTGGTAAAGGCTCTGAGGTGGGAACACTTGTCAAGCAATAGAAGGAAACTGAAGCACAGTCGGTTCATATAGAGAATGGTTGCCAGGCACAGTGGCACACGCAGGTAATCCCAGCACTCGGGAGGCTGAGGCAGGATCACTGCAAGTGGGAGACCAGCTTGGGCTACAAAGTGAGCTCAAGGCCAGCCTGAACTGCATAGCGAGACCCTGTCTCAAAAAGACAAAAAAAAAAGGAAGAAAGAGAGAGAACACAAGTAGCCCAGTAACAGATGTGGTCAGAGAGGAAGACAGATTGGATGCTGGTTTTAGACAGGAAAACGATATGACTTGGGCTTATTGACTTATTTATTCATTGACGCTGGATCTCACTGTCTTGCTGAAGTTCTCAAACTCCTGTGCTCAAGCGGCCCACCTGCCTCAGCCTCCCAAGTAGCTGATATTACAGGTATGTGCCACAATGTACAGCTTCTGGCTTATATTTTTGAAGCTTTTTATTACTGCAGAATACACTGTTGGGGAGCAGTAGAGGACCAGGAAGGTGGATTGCGAGGCAATTTCAGGAGTCCAAAGAGAGCAGGTGGTGGTTGGGGCTAGGGATGGAGAAAAGCAGTCAGATGTTGAAATGTGTTTTGCCGTCGCACCCTCAGGCCAATTACAATATATATAAAGCTGTGCCATTCAATATATTAATCATAGCTCTTCTTGCCATTTAAATTTAATTAAAGTTAAATAAAACAAAATTCAGTTTCTCAGTTGTGTGAACCACGTTTCAAGTGCTTAGTAGCTACATATGGCTAATAACTACCGTGGTGGCCTGCTTAGACATAGGACATTTCCATCATCACAGAAAATTCTTTTGGAGAGTGCTGGTTAGGTATCTGGGACAGCAGCCAACATGTTTTAAGAGTTGAGCAAATTCTAGCTATTAAGTATATTTGTTGCATCACTAGGTCTTTTTTATGCTCAACTGACTATTAAATGCCTTTCTACCTTTGCTTTATTAAAGCAAAATTGTGCGCTGACTGGGTTTTTGTGCACTACCTCTTTGCCCTCCAGATGCATGCATTTGTTGAACAGATATTTCAGCACTCACTCTGGGCTTGGGTTGGAGGGAGTGGTGGTTGCATGTATAAAAGAACATGATCAGGACATACCCCAACTCCCAGGAAGATGAACCCTGTTTGGGTGAAGGAGATCCTGGAGCTTTAAAAGGATCACAGGAAGAAGGGAGTGTTTCTAATGGGGAGGGAGGGAGGGGTCAAGAAAGCAGTGAGTTTGGACTTGCCCTGGGCTATGTCATAAGGGTACTGGCCAAACAGAGCCTGGGCCTTGGCACGCTTTGGAGTCAGTTCTGTGCACACAATTTGTGTAGTACCCTCACAGAGAGTAGGGTAGGTACAAGGTCTAGCCAAAGCCACCACAGCTACCCCAAGGAGCCTGAGCTGGTACTGGCTTCCTAAGACACCCTACTGCCCTCAGGGCTGAAACCTTTCTCTACAAGTTGCTGACTTGAAGATGGCCAGCTTCTCTGAGGACCCCCTTTCCTGTCCATCTCGTTGATTTGTAGCAGAGGTGTTCTCTGAGGTAGACAAACTGGCTCCTATAGTCCTAGCTTCTCAGGAGGCTGAGCAGGAAATCAAAAGTTCAAGGACAGTTTCAACTTAATACCCTCTTTCAAAATTAAAAAAAAAAAATTAAAGGGGCTAGAGTGTAACTCAGTGGCAGAGTGCTTGCTGAGCATATTTGAAGGCCTGGGTCAATCTCCATTACTGGAAACAAAAAACAAAAAAAGCCCCTCCTGATTGCCCTCGGGTTGTGTTTGGCTTGTAGGCCTTTCAGGATGGAGAGTCATACAGAAATGGAGATGCTGAGGACAATGAAGGGGTCTTCCACGGGGGAGGTCAGTGTGCACCTGGTGGCCAGAGACAGCTCAGGTTCTGGTCCTCACCTGCCGGCAACTGCCTTCATCATTCCTGGTAGGTTAAGCCAGGTGTGAGGGGGAGGAGAGGCATTCCCATACTAGCCAAAGCAGGTATGGATCTGGGGACAGGGTGACACCTTTCACTTTTCTACACCTGCCTTCTTTCAGGATTGAGGGAGGGCCACCAGGCTCACTTGTGCTATGTCTATCTGTGTATCCGTTCACAGCCAGCTCAGCCACTCTGGGCCTGCCCAGCAGTGCCCTAGATATGTCCTGCTTTCCGCGAGAGCCAATCCACGTGGGCACCCTGGAGCGGGTAGCCAGCAGCGAGCCAGTCACAGCCACTGTTCTGCCACAGCTAAGTGCTGAGCCAGCGGCCAGCTCTAGCACCAGCACAGTGAGACTTCTGGAGTGGACTGAGACTGCAGCTCCGCCCCCTGGGAGTGGCCTGCGGGTTAGTGCCTATGGGGATTGGCTGGACCCCTTGAGCTGCAGTTGTGGGGCGGGACCTGTGGGCCAGCCAGAGGCGGAGCCTGAAGCAGAAGCAGGGGGCCTGGCAGGGACCGTAGAGCCTAGGAAGGCTCATGGGGCGGGGCTTAGGGAGGAGCAGCCTGGGATTGGGCCTGCAGGTTTGGGGGCATGGCTTAGTTTGGGGCTGGGCGGAGCGTCGAGGCCGGCTGAGAGGAGTTGACAGAAGTCAGAGGCTACGGTACTGCTCCTGAGGTGTGTCGAGGGCCGGTACAGGCGTCGCTGTCCTCAAACTCTCCCGCGCTCCAGTTCCGGATAAGCGAGTACACGCCGCTGAATATGGTGGGAATAGAGCAACCACCGAGCCCCAAGCGGCAGCAGGAAGGCGTGGCCGAAAGCGAAGATGGTGGGGCCACGTCGGGAGGTGGCCGTGTGGACAACCAGCAGCCCGGTAGGAACCTGCTCCCTGGCTCCCAGCTGAAGCGCACAAAGGTGGGGCGAGGCCTGTGTAATCCGAGGAGCCTTGGCCCGGGGTGTGACCCGAGGCAGTTCCCACAGGTGCACCCAGGGTGGTCCATACTGAGAGGCTGAGAGTTGTCCAGCATGGACATGGGACCAGGGTGGAGGCAGCACCTGAGGGGGTGGCCTGAGGCCCAGTTGGCCCCCACAGAGAGCCTCCCCCAGGACCCTCCCGAAGATCCCTCTCAGGACCCCCCAGAGGATGACAGCGCCTGTCGGTGCCAGGCCTGCGGACCTCAGCAAAGCGCTGGTCCAGATCTTGGTTCCTCCAGTGATGCCTGCCCTCCGCTGTTCCAGGAGCGGTAAGCAAAAGGAGTGACAGCCTTACTTGCGATATCCAGTGCTGCAAAGCCCCATCCCTGCTCAGGCCTTAGGAAGGGGTTTGGGTGGTACAGGGCCTGTGGCTGAATGGCTAAGGCTGCTCCTCCCTCAGGTCTGTCATAGTAGAGAACTCCTCAGGCTGCACCAGCGCTTCTGAGCTCCTCAAACCCATGAAGAAGAGGAAGCACAGGGAATATCAGAGCCCATCGGAGGAGTCGGAGCCAGAGACCCTGGTAGGAGGAGGGCAGTGGGGAGGAAAGGGGAAGACTGGAAAAGGTGCCTCAGTTCTCACTTGTCAGCCTGAGGCATGGGGCTGGGCCAGAGAAGACCCTCGTAATAACTTGCTCATATTTTCAAGTTCCTTCTTGAGTCAAGTCTATCTGGTTGGAGGGAAATAAATAAATCCTTCTTGATTTTTCTGGAGCTCCCATTTCAGTCCAGTGTCAGAGTTAAGACACATTCATGTGAACTGGCGCCGAAAGTGGATGTGTGGGAGGTGGAAAACTCCCATCACTGCAGGCCAGTAGATAGGCCAGAGTCCAGGAAGCACAGACCTCTTAGGCAGACAGGCAAAGAGATAGATCACAGAGACTCAACAAGGCAGGTACCGTGAACACAGACTATAGTCTGGAAATAAGGGGAATTATTGTCAGGCTGGGTAACTGCACTATATGTGCTCACAGGAGTATGTGCCCAAGTGGTAACAGGGTACCCGCTGGAGCTGTGTTCCCTCTGGTGGCCTAGGAGAAATTTTGCTTGTTTGAGGCAGAACACATATAGCCAAAGGGCCAGGCAGAGGTTCAAATCAGAGGCTGGGCCTTTACCCCAAGGACAGTAAGCTGGGATCAGGCTTTCCTTCTATAGGAGAAGCAAGAAGAAGGAAAGGACCCGGAGGGACAGCCCAGTGCCAGCACTCCAGAGAGTGAGGAGCGGAGCAGCAGCCAGCTGGGTATGGTGCTGTGTGTATGTATTGGGGTGAGCTGTGTGTACACCTTTGGAGGTGCGAGGCTGGGAGTGTAGGTCATGGTTGTGTTGGTAGGTTGTCCGTGTATCAACGACCATGGGTGATGTATGTGAAAGGGATGCAGTAAGAGATTCTCTGGCTGGTGGATTTTATATGTATTCTTGGATGCTACGTTGTGTTTTTACCCTTTATTATTCAACTGTGTGTAGACTTCACTGCCGGGGAAGTCTTGGCTTAGTACCTGAACCCATGAGCAGCCTTCGTTGGCATCACACGTGGCGTTGCTTTCCTTTGGCGGTGTAGGCAAGCTCACCCTGGTTCATTGTTCTGACCTTCTAGCTGGGTAACAATTCTGATCCTCTCAGTTAAAGAAAAATTGAGCAGAGGTCACTCATAGTCAGCTGTAGGCCCGTACCCTTTTTGTTCCCATCTCAGTATCCCCGGATGACAACTGTCAACAGGAACTGAGTAGCACTGGTCACATTTGTAATCACCTAGGTGCTATGTGACCATTTGTTTGTCTGCCTTTGCCCCTCAAGACTTAGACTCCATTAACACAAGAACTGAATTTGTTTTATTAATCACTGTATCCCAGATGCTTATCCTGCTGCCTGCTGTGGAGTAGTTTCTCAGTCAATGTTTGTTCAGTAGATGAATGGATGATTTATATGCTGCTGATTTCTCATGGACTATGGGTCAGTTACATCCGTCACTGTCTTTCCCATCCCAAAGAATCAGAAAGGTGGTACCAGTTCTTAAGATACTGTTCTGCCCTGCTGGCCCCAGTACTAATGGGAGGTGCCCAGCCTATGCCCAGGGGTCAGAAATTTTTAGCAGCTCTTCCAGATCTGCCCACCACAGCCAAATCAAATTTCCACTGTTGTATCTTACCCAAGGCAGTCACATCCGGAATTCAAAGGCTTAGCTCTGCTGGGTTTATGGCCTCATAATACTTACACGGGGGAAAGAATGTTGTCTTACTACTGTTGGCCCTGCTTCTCTATCTTTTGTAGGGAAATAAATTCATAAATCGGTGTTATTTAATCTTTTTTCATTTATTTATCTACTTTTTTGCCTTTTGGAGACAGGGTTTCACTAGGGGTTCAGACTGGCCTTAAACTCACTTTGTAGTCCAGGTGGGCCTTGAACTCACAGCAATCCTTCTGCCTCGGCCTCCCGAGTGCTAGAATTACAGGTGTGCACCACCACACCTGGCAAAATCAGTGTTATTTTAGCGGGGCTATCTTGACTAGGACAGTGTTAAGCATCTTTATTTCAGTACCTCCTGGGAGTTGAACCTAGGGCTTCATGCCTACCAGGCAAGAGCTGTACCTGTGAGCTATACTTGCAACTGTTGCCTTATCTTTTATTCATAGCATTCATCACCTTGCCTCAACTATGAACATGAGTGTCACATTGGTTTCTGAGTATTTTCCCCATACATTTTTTTTTCTTTTTTCTAGAAAAGAAACTCTACTAGTAGACAGAAGTTTGCATTCATGACTAAAATGTTTTCCACTTACTTTCTGGGTCTTCTCAAAGAAGAATCTGTGGGTAGGGATGGAGGCAACAGGATTGTCTGAGTATCGTGTGTGCGCGCATGTGTGTGTGTGTGTGTGTGTGTGTGTGTGTGTGTGTAGCAGATCTGTGTTACCTGCACTGTCTTTGGCAGTCTGGTGGCCCACTTGGATTCCTGCTGCACGGAGCAGAATGTCTGGGGCTAGTGAGTCTCCAGTGGTTTACAAGTTAGGAACATATGACTTACATACACCTTGGACCTTCTCTGTCATGTATTTTCTCGAACTCTTTTTTGGGGGAGAGACAGGGTCTCGTTATGTAGTTCAGGCTGGCCTTGAACTCATAGGGATCTTCCTGCCTCAGCCTCTCAAGTGCACTGGGATTACAGCCACCATACCTGGCTTTTTTCACCTTTTCAACTGCCATTTTGTGTCAATAATCTCCAACATGCCATTGCAAAAGTTTTCACAGCTTACTTAGTCCTGAATAGCTATTCTGACCATTTTATCATGGACTGATATTCTCCCATCATCTTGCATTCTGCCCACGTCCAGATCAAGCACCAGGGGTGGCATTCTTTAGGGTGGGCTCATTCCCAGTTTCACTGCTTCCTGTTCCATTTCCTTAGAGTTACTTTAGAAAAACCTAACTGGATTATTTATCTTCTTCCTATTAATTCTTTACATATTCTGGATGTAACCCTTTCTTTCCTAAATGATGTCCCTTAAAGAGCAAAGTTCTTTACATATACATTTCTTTTTCTTTTTTGAGACAGGTCTCACTATGCAGTTCAGGCTGGTCTTGACCTCACCTTGTAGCCTAGGCTGCCCCCAGACTTGCAGTGATCCTCCTGGCTCAGCCTCCCGAGTGCTGCGATTACAGGAATACGCTACCACACCTGGTTGTATTGAGCATCTTTTAATCTGCTTATTGGGATCATTCTCCCGGGTCGTTTTTTTTTTTTTT
>PVLD010021228.1:0-32003 GCA_004027595.1 Dinomys branickii | reverse complement strand
CTGGTGGGAATGCAGACTGGTGCAACCACTGTGGAGAGCCGTTTGGAGATTTCTCAGCAAACTAGTTCTAGAGGTTCCATTCAAACCAGCTATTCCTCTTCTGGGTATTTTCCCAGAAGATCTGAAAACATCATATCACTCTGATATATGTGCACCCATGTTTATAGCAGCACAATTTGTAATAGCTAAAATGTGGAAGTAACCCAAGTGCCCATCCACAGAAGAATGGATTAAAAAATTGTGGCATTTTTATATAATGGAATATTATTCAGCTATAAAGAAAGACAGTTTTGGGGACTTTGTAGGCAAATGGTCAAAACTGGAGTCCATACTCATAAGTGAAATAAATCAGCGATACATGTGCAGGCAACGCATTGTATCACTGGTGTAAGAACCCGAGCGTGGGAATATAAACTAAGAGACAGGAAGGAAATCTGTTCAAAAACAAAGAACAGATGGGACGAAGGAAAGGAGCAAAGAAAGAGACAGAAATGTATGTATGTGTATATGAATATACATATATGCAGGAGGGCTAACATGGTTCTACTATTGTATTATATCACTTAATGCTAAGGAATGATTGATGACGGGTTATTTGATCAATATTGTGTGTCTGTATGTATTATCCTGAAGACACACTTCGAAGATATCAATATGCAAAGCAGCAACTATTGGTGGTTTTGTTTTTGTTGTTGTTGTTGTTGTTTGCCTGTTTTGTTTTCTGTCTTTGGTTGTTTGGTTTTTGTGTTTTTCTGTTGTTGAGAGGATTAATGGTCTGACCAATTTTGCATGTCTGTATATGGGTTCATATATTTACACTTCGAAGATATCAAAGGATAAAGCAATAACCCCTGTTGAGACCATGTCACCTTGTCTATAGATCAGTTGTGATTGTACTATTTTTATGCTAATTGGTGTCTGTTTGTTAATATGTTTTTGTACTTTTATTTTTTTAAAAAATAAAAAAAAATTTTTTAAAAAGAGTATTCATGAAGTACTGACTTAGAAAACAAAGACTGTGTGTTTGAGAGTTTTTTTATTTCTTTTTTATTTTAAAGAAAAAAGTAAAAATAACAATAAAACAGTTTCAAAACAAGTTAGTAGGAAAGTTACAATAATTAATACATTGTGTACTGTTATTTTCATAGTGATTATTTAGAGTACCATATATAGGCATAAGATCTTGTCTAGCACAAACGTTTCTTTTCAATGAACTAAGAGAAATCAGTTGTATAACTATGTTAACTATCTTATATACAAATATATTTTTTCTTTTTCCCTTTCTTTCTTTCCCTCCCCATCACAGTTTGTCTTTTGAATAAATGGATGCAACTAGAGACCAAACTCATAAGTGAAAAAATCAGATCCATATAAGCATTGCATTGTCTCACTAGTATGAGAAACTGAATGAGTAAATAAGATTCAAAATGTACAATAAAAGTTGTGAATTGGGAGGAAACAGTTGACAGAGTTTTGATTATTTAAGGAACTGGGTATTAATGGTGTCAGAGTTCTCCAAGCGTCTATTTGTTGTAACCTTTTAAATTGTCATTTTGGGGCTGGGGATATAGCTCAGTGGAATATAGCTCCTGAGTTTGATTCCCAGTACCACAAAAAAAAAAAAAAAAAACTAAATTGTCATTTTTATGACAGTGGTTAAATAAATAACTATTATTTGAGGTTATAGTGAAAAAGAAAAATTCAAACTATAAATAAAGAACAAAATAAAAGGTGAATAATAGGAAATAGGGAGGGAGATCTTTTGGAAATGGGGAGGGGAACTAGAGAGGAAGGGAGGGGGAGGGAAGAGAGGGGAAGGGGATAAAAAAGCACTGAGATGTGTTATGCACCTGTGCCACCCCATACAAGGAATGTAATTGCAAACATGTTCCAATAAAAAATTAAAATTGGAAAAAAAAAGAATGTGACAGTTCCACTTCCACCGATGAGAGTGATAAGGAAAAGACTCAGAGACCTGTTTCCTCCTCCATGTCCTAAAACAAGAAATATTCAATTGGAAAAGACATTTCTGGAAGTTTTTTCAGTTACTTTCTTTTGCTTTTGGATGGGTGTGGTCCAGGACAGGTGGCCAGGAAGAATCGCTTTGGACAGGTAGGGTTGACTATGAAGATGTCATGAACTGGTTTTGTTCGATGCTCATGGGGTGAATCTTTTCTTCCCAAGCTGAATTGTAACCCACAGCCCCTTGGAGACAGAACAGTGACATGAACTGAGGAAGCATCTGATATGACAATGGGAGAAAACAGGGCATCAGTGACACCTGCAGGAAAGCATTTGAAGGTCACCTTGACCATCTCTCTAGGTGAAAATATCTTCCCTGCAGTGGCCCAAATGAATTCAAATGACTTCTAGTTCCATCTCACGGAAACTCAACTCATTCTCCGTTGCTCATCAAGGAAGACTAAGATCCACAAAGAGGAGAATGGCTGTCTAGGGAGGGTCCCCCCCCCCCATAGAAAGCAGATCAGTGAACATCTGGGCAACACCTGGCCTGCTTAAGTCATGAGACCAGAAAGTCTTCCAATGTCAGGGGCCATAGAACAATGCTGCAGTGCTTGTGGTGGCCCTGTCAAGAAAAGCAGCTATGGCCACAGAACAATTTTTAAAAATTGCAGTAAGAGGAGAGGGGATGCGCATGGTGATCCCATGGGAAGGGAAAACATTACTCTGGGCTGGGTGGGGCTGCAGGCAGTTCAGGGCAGCATTGGCAAGACATGGGCTTGAGGCCTGTAGTTACAGCTGTCACTCGGGTCTTGAGTGTAGTGCAAGAAAACAGTATTCCAAAATAAAATGCAGTCACCCCTTGGTGTGCTGGTGCCAGATCCCCTATCCATACCCAAATCCCTGGATGCTCAAGTGCTTTATGTTAAAGGGCATAATATTTGCACAAAGCCCACGCACCTCCCCCTGTGCACCTTAATTCATCTCTGGCTGATATGATGCTAATGCTGAAAGGCTATGTCAATAGTTGTTCGACAACATTCTTCGGAGAATGATGACAAGGGAAAATCTCTGTACAAGTGCAGCAGAGGGGCATTTTTTTCCAATGCTTTTTGAGCCATAGAATATAATCTCACAGATGTGGAGGGTTGACTATACTGTATGCTTGTCTTGGTTACTTTTTTTTGTTGCTCAGACAAAATACCCAACACCCAAAATGAAAGAAGGAAAGGTTTATTTAGCTTACAATTTGTGGAGGTTTCAGTCCATACTTGGCTGCTTAGAGGCAGAGTGGCACATGGCAGAGGGCGAATGTTTATGGCAGCAGGGCACAGCAAAACCAACCAGCAAAAGGGAGGAAAGACAGGCAAGCAGCCTCTTTCTTTCTCTTACCTTGTAAACAGCCTACCCCCACCCAGGGGGTGTGGAGCTCTCACACACTCTCCATGCCCTCTTCTTCCACAGGCTCAGGATGTGTACAAAGTAAGCACCTTGGCTTCCTGCTGAGTCACTCAGCCAAACCTCTAGACTCCCCAATTTGACACAATGTATAAACCATAACAATCCACCCCTTGTCAACTTGGCAACCAGACACAGTTCTTTAAACCAGTTTTTAGATACAAAAACATTATATTACATTAGAACCATAACATTTTGCCCCCATACAAATGAAAATTAAACACTTCCAACATTTAAAGTCACAAAATAAACATTACCATTCCAACAGGCACCAAAAGGGTGAATACAGAGCATTTGGACCAAAGCAAGTCCAAAATTTAGCAGGGCTAACATTGTGTCTTGTAATTTTACATCTAGCATCTGCAGCAACATGTTTTACATTGTGAGCTCCAAAGGGCTTGTGTAAGTCCACCCCTATGGCACTTCTGGTAGTTGCAGCCTCCATGGCTTATCTCTTAGGCCTTCTTTGCTCCCTCCTTGCAGCTTTCCTCAGCTGATCCACATTTCTGGCTTTTTTAAACTTTTGAGGTCTCTAGTGCACCTTTTGCTTTACACTCACAGCCTCACACACTGCCCTCTCAGGAGCACACTGCGTGGCCTCCCAGGCCTTTTGAAATCTGGGGGGAAGCCTTTCTAACCTCAGAATTCTTGCATTTTTTTTTTTTTTTTTGCACCTAAAGCCAGGGCCACGTGGATGATGCCAAGTTCTGCTGCCACCCGGAGCCGTAGCCAAACCTTCCTCTCTCCTGGCCATAGGGGTCGAGTGCCTGGGTCACTGGGCACACTGAATCCAATTTTGAGTAGCAAACTTTCTATGCCACCTCTATTCTGGAACCTGGTGTGGCCACTGCTGCCATTCAGGAAAATGGTGCTCTTTGGCTTCCTTCTCAGCAATAGAGATCCCCTCAGCCTTATCTTTGCCGTCTACAGTTTGTTTGTTTTTTTTTCCTTTTAAAGACAAAAGAATGGAGACATATGAACCAGAATAAGCCATAAACAATACCAAAAATACAAAATTATACAGAATATAGTAGGGAATTAGCACTGTGCAGTCTACAGCTTTAGAGGAGCTTTTCTTTTGGCCAAACACACAACGTTTTAAATCATCCTGCTGGGCTCTTTGCTCTTAATTATCAATATAAATCTGGCTAAAAGCCCCCAACAATAGCCATGCCACAGCCCCAATATTTGACTGCCTTGAATTTTTTTTTTGCCAGATTAATTAGTTTACTGCTGACCTTAATGTCAGTCTCAGGAAAAGTCTCTGGACATGAACAAAATGTAGACAAACTTTTTGCCAAGCCTTAACATACATTGTCTGAAGTCCAACAACCAATGAAGTCCTTTTTTCCAACAGAAACCTCCTGAACCTGGTCTTGACCAGCAGGATTTCTATCAGCCTTTTGGTCTTTTGAGCTCTCACCAGACGTCTCCAAACCTTTTTTAAACTCTTTCCACAAGCAATTTTTAAAGGCTCTTGAACCACATGGTCAGGTATAGTCAGAGCAACGACCCCACTCCTGGTACTAAATTCTGCCTTGGTTACTTTTTTCTCATTGCTGAGACAAAATACCCAACACCCAAAATGAAGAAAGGAAAGGTTTATCTAGCTTACAATGTGTGGAGGTTTCAATCCATACTTGGCTGCTTAGACGCAGAGTGGCACATGGCAGAGGGCGAATGTTTATGGCAGCAGAGCACAGCAAAAACAACCAGCAAAAGGGAGGAAAGACAAGCAAGCAGCCTCTTTTTCTCACCTTGTAAACAGCCTACCCCCACCCAGTGGGCGTGGAGCTCTTACACAGTCTCCATGCCCTCTTCTTCCACGGGTTCAGAATGTATACAAAGTAAGCACCTTGGCTTCCTGCTGAGTCACTCAGCCAAACCTCTAGATTCCCCAAGTTGACACAATGTATAAACCATAACAATGCTGTTTATCGATTCCTCAGCAAACTAGGTCTGGAGGTCCCACTCAACCCAGCTATCCCCTTTCGGGAGATTTTCCCAAAAGATCTGAAAACAGCATATCACTGTGATATATGTGCACCCATGTTTATAGCAGCACAATTTGTAATAGCTAAATCATGGAAACAACCCAAATGTCCATCCACAGAGGACTGGATTAAAAAACTGTGGCATTTTTACACAATGGAATATTATTCAGCTGTAAATAAAGACAATCTAGGGGCTTTTATAGGCACATGGTCACAAATAGAGACCATACTCATAAGTGAGGTAAACCAGATGTGCATGTGTAAACAGCATATTGTATCATTAGTGTAGGAAACTGGAGGTGAGAATATAGATTGGGAGGTATGAAGGGAGACTGTTCAAGGGTGGAGAGCAATCAGGATGAAGGGAAGGAGAGGAGGAAGGTGAGGATAGCTGAGTAGGTATCTATGTATGTGAGGGATGGCTGACGTGGTCGCACTGTTGTCTCATGTCATACTGATGTGGGAAACAATCGGTGATTAGTTGTTTGATCAACCTTGTATGTCTATTTGTATTGTCCTGATTATACACTTTGAAGCTACCAACGTGTAATGCAGCAACCATTGTCGATCCCCTGCCACCTGTAGTTTGGTTTTTGTAATGTTCTTGTGCCAATGTGTGTATGTTTGTTAGTGTTTTTGTTCTTTTACTTTTAAAATAAAAAAATAAAAATAAAAAAAATCCTGTTTATCTTTGTAACTAATTTGCATTTTTTGGATTCTAAACAAAGAATATTCTTTCCTTCCTCTTCCTAGAAAGAAATAGGCAGATGAGGAGAGCTAAAGAAGCCCCAAAAACTGCAGAGGAGTTTGAAAACAAATTCAGTGAGGTTGGAACTAACTATATGAGGGAAGGATTAGGAAGCACACCAATGAAATAGATTTTGTTGACTCCCTGAGCTAAAATTCTGTTACATACTAATTAGCCAGATTTGTTCATTCCACAATGTATATATATATATCAAAATATCTCATTATATTCTCTAAATACACACAATCATTATTTGCCAATGAAAAATATTTTTGGTAGCAGAGATTGAACCCAGGATCTTAACACTTTTTATACTTTTAAATTTTAAGACAGGGATCCTGAGCCAGTAAGTTGCCCACGCTGAACTCAAATTTGTGATCTTTCTGTCTCAGCCTCTTAGAGCAAAGGATTACAGGTATGCGTCACCATCCTTGGCTGAAGACTTATTTTCATTTTTTTGAGACGGGGTCCCATTATGTAGTTCATGCTGGCCTTGAACTCACTGTGTAGCCCAGACTGGCCTTGAACTCACTCTGTAGCCCAGGATGACCTTGAACTCTGTAACCCAGGCTGACCTTGAACTCACAACAGTCATCCTGCCTTAGCTGCTGGGATTGCAAGCATGTGCCATATACCCAGCTCAAGATTTTTTTTTAAGTCATCAGTAAACTTCTAAAAAAAGAAAGGAAATCCTGTCACTTTCAACAACATAGATGAACCTGGTGACATAAGCCAAACAGAAAGACAGATGTTGCAGTATCTCACTTAGATAAGGAACCTCAAACAGTTGGACTCATCAGAGCAGAGAGGGGAATGGTGTCTGACAGACAGCAGGAGGTGGAGTGAAACATGGTTAGTCGCAGGAAGCAAAATTTCAGCTGGACGGGAAGGATAAGTTGTAGAGGCCTAATGCACAGCATGGGGACTACAGTTAATAATAACGTGTGTTTGAAAATTGCTAAGAGAACAGGACATAAGTGTTCTTACCAGAAAAATGTAAGTAGGTGAGGTGATGGATATTTGATTAGCTTGACTTACTTATCCCACAAATCATGCCTGTATCAAACATTACACTGTATATTTTTCATATTTTCAATTTTATTTGTTAATAATATCCCAATGAGGCTAAAAAAATAAATAATAACATGAAAGAAGTAAATACAGGCACAGACCAATGGAATAAAAAAGAGAACCTGGTGGTGGCGAGCTTCAGACAAACACCATCAATTAATCTTTGATTAGGGTGCCAAGAACACACAGTGAGGGAAGGACAGTCTCCTCAGCAAATGGTGTGGGGGAAACTGGATACCCACATAAAAAACCATGAAACTGGGCCTTTGTCTTGCTCCATCCTGGAGAGAAGAATCAGAACAACGACTGCAGGGTCAGTGCTCTCTGAGGCCACCACACCAGGGCGCATCGGGCAGACACTTGGCACTGACATTAGAAATTTAATCTTTCATACAAAAATGCTGTGTCACAGTTCCTCCCTCACAATAATGATAAAAATTAATTCAAGGTGGATTAAAGACTTAAATGTAAGATATGAGACTGTAAAACTGTCAAAACAGAAATGAAAGCAACTTTCATCAGTTTTGGTGAAATCGTTCAATAGGATGCCAAGGCACAAAAGTATACAAGTGGGATTACCATAAACCAAACCTTCTGCACAGCCAGGGAAACAACCAGCAAAAGGAGAAAGCAACCAATAGAATGTGAGGAACCACTCGCAAATGCTGTATCTGATAAGAAACTGATATTCAAACTATTTAAGAAACACAAATCAAAAGTGAAAAAACAACCAAACAAAACAACCACATAGACACACACACAGACACAGACACACACATGCACAGGCACACACACACAAACAGAAAGCAATCAAAAACTGTTTTAAAAACTTGGCTGAAGGACCTGAATGGAGATTTTTCACAAACAGACACACCAATGGCCCACAAGCATAGGAAAATGTGCTCAGTATTGCTCATCTTCAAGAAAATGTCAATCAAAGCCAGGAGATATGAGGTCCGACCTGATAGGATGACTGTTACCCAAAGAGAAGAGAAGCAGTGAGAGCTGGTAAGAATATAGAGGAGAAGGACCCTCTGTACCCTGTTGGCGAAAAAGGAAATTGGTACACCTATTATGGAAGACAGTATGGAGCCTCCTCAAAAAATTAAAAATAGAACTATCATATGATTCAGCAACCCTACTTTTGTTTATGTATGAAAAGGAAATGAAATCAATACATTAAAGAACATCCCCTTATGTTCATTGTAGCATTAGTCACAACAGCAAGACATGAAACCAACCTCAGTGTCCCCTGCTAAGTGAATGGGTAAAGGAAACATGATAATACACGAAGTGGAGTGTGAGTGAGACGTAAGAGGAATAAAATCCTGCCATGTGTGACAATACAGGTAACCCTTGAAGACTTTATGCTAAGAGATATAAGCCAGATAAAGACGAATACTATATGGTCGTATTTCTACACAGAACTGGAAAAAGTCAAACTCAGAGAAGCAAGAATTGCCAGGGGATGGGTAGAAAGATGAGGAAACAGAGGAAATACTTGTCAAAAGGTACAAAGTTTCAGTGATAAGATGAATATGTTCTGTGGGCTTTATTTACATCAGGGTAACAATAATTAATAATAATACTGGTAATAACAGTAGGTGATAGATGTGCTCCTTATTTTAACTGTATTAACATTTACATGATGCACATATCAAATAATCATGCTATATACCTTGAAAATATATGATTTTGTTTGTTAAAAATTAAGTGTTCTAGCATTATAGAAAGGAAAGGAGAAGACACATTGCTATTAACCCCCCAAAAATATTCCCCTTTCTTTGTATGCATTTACCCCTTGCTCTTGCCATCTTCTGAAGTAGTTCTAGAGGTTCTCTTTTGTGATTGCCTTTAGCTGCTCTGTCATGGTGCCTTGGCATCCTGAGTCAATTCAAAATATTTACCTTTCATGATCATCTTTCCTTTGGGAAGAGTCAGAAGTCCAGCGGTGCCAGACCCAATAATACAGTGCATGATGTTTATAGAAGCCTGCCTTTCTGTTGGGTGGCACTTGACAATAGAATTCGCCAAATTTTTTTATCACACCCTATAAAGACATTCATGAAAAAGAATTCCAGGACCACTACATAAGGTGGGAAGAATGATAGGATAAGTGTGTTTGAAGAAAGGGGGAGTATTTGGGGTGGTTCGATGGCAATGTGTCTTTTATTACAATAATTTTTAAAAATTTAAACACACACCATGTGTGTGTGTGTGTGTGTGTGCATGAACTCATGCAAACTATACCTCCTGGCCTAAAGGTGGGGCTTAGTAGCATAATGCTTATCTAATGTTATTGAAACCCTAAGTTCAATCACTGGTACCACAAAAAACAAACAGAAGGAAAAAACCAACCTAGGAAATCACTGACCCCACCCAGTTAAGTAGCAATTGTTGGCCTCCCTTATTATCTGTAAGTCTCTAACAACTGCAGGTGAACATTTCAGCTTAGCCCTACGTACTTCTCTCTAGAGCCCAGCCCAATGCTTTGTAAAGAAAAATAACTCAAAATTTGTGCTAAACTATTCTAAATGTCACCTGGACTCCAGACCATGCCCATTGCCCACCCTTCCTTTAACTTCTGATGTATTCTGATGAAAGAATACAAGTAAACCCAGGCAGTTCTTACCACTTATCAAGATTTCAGGTAAAATATGATGAATTTTCCCACTGCTTGTGGTTCCACCAAGTGTTCTTGAGATTGATGAGCATAATGTTCAAGGGAAGAGCTTATCAAATTTGTAAATCCCTGGCTCCATGCCCAAATATTCTGGTTCCCTGGGTCTGAGAGAAAACCTAGGTCTGTGCTTTTATTAAGCACTGCCCAAATTTCTGATGGTCCATACTATAAGAAACACAGGCTTAAACATCTGTCTCACCTCTGTCTTAGAACCTTCTGTCTTTGAGGTTATAGAACATCCAATGCTAACTGAAAATCCTTTTAGGTCTCTTGAATTTGATCCCATGCACATGGGACAGAACACAAGAACTACAATGAACTCTTTGGAGAAAAAGATCTGGAATCTTCTCAAGCAAGACCTATCCACTCCAGCTGAGGCGAGACCACCAGTTTTAAATTGTTGTTCTACTACAGGAGATCTCTGTCAACCTCCCAAGAGAAGGATTTTCCTAAAAATATCCAGATTAAATGATCCCCTATGATCCAAGATCAAGTGACCCCTATGATCCGCTGGGTCCCGCTCTGTTTGAAAACCAGTTGGTACACACCATCTAATTCATCTCAGGAGACAGTTTCTGCAGCCGAGAACCCACTTCTGAGCTACATATTCTTTTGAGTACTGAGAAAAAGTAAGGAGGCTCCATTAGGGTCAATGAGAAATTTTTCTTTTTTAAGAAAATGATACTCAGGGAAACTTTTTGCTAATTTCCTTAGAGATAGAGGTCTTAAGGCCATGACACCAACTGTCAAGCTAAAAACCACAAATCAAGACTGGCTTATTGTTCTCATTGCATACTATTAAGCTGGGAGTGAGTTGCCAAGCTCAATTCTTTCTTAGGTAGAATGCTTTTATCAGGAATTGGAGTTCTCTGAGGAAAATATTTTAAAACAAAAAGGAGATTTTTCAGTTTAAAAGCTCAGCCTTTCTACAGAAAGACAAGTAACCTATTTTCTTACTTATATATGGAATGAAAGCTTAAAATTTTGATCTTGTAGAAGGACCAGAGCCTGAGAAGGACTTGGAGAAGGGACGAATGCAGAAAGGGTGATAATATGTGGGCAGTGCATGTGGAAAGGAGGAAAAAGAATGACTCCTAATGTTCTATAGTACAGCAGGATAACTATGGCAGACAGCGATTGGTTGCACAATTCAAAATTCCTAGGGTAAAGGATTTTGTATGTTCCCAACACAAAGAAATAATAAACATTTAAGTGGTGGATATGTCCATCCCCCTGATCTTTGCATTTTGCATTGTACATATGTGCTGAAATATCACACTGTACCCCATAAATATGGATACCTCTGGAACTGTGTGTCAATTAACATCAAAAAATTAAGCTTCTGTGCTCTTAAGGATATGTATATGTGGCATCACCAAATCCTGCAGGCGGTGGATTACGAACTTCACCAAAAACACAACTTCCTAAATCTGGGCTCTGCTGTAATGTGTCTTAGTTGCAAAGCAAAATCAGCCAGTTGTAAATAAACAAACAGACAAGTCAGCCATGTGGAAGTACAATGAATGTATCCCACATACAAGTACATGGCTGTCCAGGAATATTTAGTTTGCTGCCTTTGACTGGAATATAACAAATAGCTTTTAAGTTTTGCTTTGTCATCTGTTTCCTCCTAATGGAGACAAGGAAAATATTCTTGAAAAGCAACTATTAATGGATAGTGACAAGCGGTTTCCTGTGGTCTAAGAACAAACCATCAATTACTGCCTTTTACATTCTTTTAAATTCCAGAGGCAACGAAAGTTCAATAATGCTGTATTGGCTTCATCATTACTGAACTACAAGGAGGAATCTTCAGACAAAAGTTTTCCTTTTCTTTTTGAATGAAGTTCAGGTATTTTCTACATGAAAACTGTAAAATATGAGGGAGTCTCAGAGCTTCCACTTGGCTCCTTGTATCCCTTGGAGGATACAGAATGGTAGACTTGGTAGACCTGGAGCAAATATAAATTTTTCCAGTAGAAAGTTAGTAATGCTAGTCTCATAAGAGGCCCTGAGTGAGACAACCTAATTCCTTAACCTCCCTAGGAATTCATCCCCCACTGAGGGCCCTCTAAGAAATCCTTTTAGGTCTCTCAAGTGTGCATAGACAGATGAAACAGAGATGAAACAGAGCCCAGGAAACAAAATGAAGTCTTTAGGGAGAAAGATCAGGAATCTCCCCAAGTAAAATTTAGAGGTGAGAGTAGCTCTCCAGCCCTCCAAAGTCTTTCCTCTGCTCTCATCCTCCCCACCCCCTTCCATCCACTATTGTCCCTGTGGCCTCAGATGTAGCCCCTGACTTCTATCCATGCTTATGTCTGGATTATCCCATAACCTAAAGGTACTAATAACTGAGAGCAGCTTCCAACATCGCTGCGAACAGAAGCTTTTCATTTTGGCAAGGGTAAAGCGCACAGTGCTCTTTCTTTAGGGTCTGAGGAGAGGGCGGGGACCGTTTGGAGAAGAGGCAAAGCTAGAATTTCAAAGGGTGAATGGAGAAGCAGAGGGTGGAAGAGCAAGAATGAACACCCAAGCACGGTCCAGGTGAAGCCGTGCTCTGGGATGAGCGGGGGGCGTTTACCTCAAAGAGCCCACCCTGAACAAGTGACACACCCGTCGCCACAGCCTTCATTCCCTACCCAGAGAGCCCCATTTTCTTCATAGTATTTATCACTTCCTGAAATGGTGTCATGTGTTTATCTTCTTTCTTCTTCACCACTCCCGCTCACTCCCTGTGAAGTAGAACCTTCATCCTATGTTACCACAGAAAGCCCGGTGGCTGGAACAATTCTTGGCATATAGTTTGTGCTCACTGAATACTGAGCTAATGTATTGACAATCAATCCAAACTCACAAACTGCAAAAATGCAAAACACAACTTCATCTGGGGTTTTAGGAAACACAGGTTTACATAGATCTGAATCGGAATTCTGGAGATGACAAAAAAGTGAGCTACGCAGGTTACTGAATGCTGACAAGAAACAAGATCTCCATTGACAAATAGGAGATCAGAAAAGAACAGGTAAGTAGGATGGAAATATAGCCATAAAACAAAACAAAACAAAACAAAAAACTATATATATATATATATATATATATATATATATATATATATATATATAAAATCCCTGGGCACCATGCAATTATCTGGTCTTTCCAGTTGTTCTGATACCGGTGAGCAAAGGGTGACAATGACCAAAGTTCATATTCCAGGCAGAAGTTTGAATAGTGCATAAGCCCTTAACTGCATTTCAAATGGCTTTTAATGTTGCTTGCATGATTCTTTTCATTGGACTCAAAGGACAGGTGGAGTCAGCATCCCACAAGCCCACCATACTTCTCTTCTGGTACCCAGGGATCAGAGACCAAGACCTGGCCAAAACAACCATTCTGGTTTTCCTGGGACTAAGCACATTCTTGGAATCTGAGGCAGTCAGTGATAGAGCTGAGAAAGCCCTGGGCAAACCAATATGAGTGGGTTTCCCCCTACAAAATGCTGCTGCTGAAGGTCATTGTGAGCTTATGCAAAGAAAAATGAGGTCAGTATATTTATTACTCTTCCATGGTCACTTTTCCCTACTTGAAGTCTTTGTCCCTTTCCAGGAGATCTTCACTACCCAAATCTCCCCTTTCAGTTTCTAGTAATTGTGTCTACTCTCTGTGGGGAAAGGGGACTAGGGGTGGTCACAGCCCTAATGCTAGTAACCTTGAATGTCTTCACCATCCCTATGGTCCTTCCCCACTCTCTCACACCTTAGTAAATTGTTTTTTATGAATAAATTCTCTTTAAATTACCTAAATTGGAGTGGGCTGTTGTTTTTATGGGGCACTTGATGGACATAAGAGAAAATATAGAAACAAATATTATTAAAAGTCATTAAGAGCATTCTTAGTGAAAATTACAGTACCCTAAAAAAAGAGATAGAAGAGAATATCAGAAAATGGAAGGATATCCCTTGTTCTTGGATAGTAAGAACCAACACAGAGAAATTGGTCATACTCCCAAAACTGCTACACAGATTTAATGCAATCTCAATCAAAATACCATTAGCGGGGCTGGAGGTACAGCTCAGTGGGCTAAGTGCTTGCCGCTAAGCACTGAGGCCCTGAGTTCGATCCCCGGTCCCGGAAAAAAAAAAAATACCATTAGCACAACTAACAGATCTAGTGAAAACATTCCTAAAATTCATTTGGAACCAGAAGGGGTCTCAGAATAGCAAAAGCAATTCTGAGCAACAAAGATGAGTCAGGGGGCATCACAATCCCGAACCTCAAATAATACTATGAAACTACTATGATAAAATCAGGATTGTGATGCAGAAAAACAGACCTGAGAATCAGTGGAACAGAACAGAAAATGCAGGTGCAACCTCAAGCACAATCAGCCACCTTATCTTTGACAAACGGGCCAAACGTGTTCACTGGAAGAAAGATAGTGTCTGTAATAAGAGGTGCTGGAAAAACTGGCTTTCCAAATGCTGAAGACTAAAACTAAACCCATGTCTATCACCAGGCACTAAACTAAAGTCAAATGGATCAAAGATTTGTATAATAAAATAGAAACACTAAATTTACTGGGAGAAAAAATAGGCAGAAATCTCAAAGACATAGGTGTAGGCAGACTTTGGAATAGACTGCAAGGAAAATAGTACAAAGAATCAACAAATGGGATCTCACCTTATTGAAAACCTTTTCCACAACAAAAGATATCACCAACAGAGTGAAAAGACAACTCACAAAGCATGAAAACGTTACAGCCAGTTGTCCCTCAAAGGATTTATATCTAGAACATATAATGAATTTTTAAAAACCCAGAACTTCCAAATTGAAAGACCCAATCTAAAAATAGGCATCTCTGATGAATACACACTTCTCAGATGAAGAAATACAATTGGCAAATAAATACATGAAAAAAATGTTCAACATCATTGGTCATTCAACAGATACAAATTAAAACAACACAGAGATTCCATCTCATCCCCAGAAAGAATGGCTATCATCAAAATATCAACCAATAACAAATGATGGCAGGGCTTTGGGGAAAAAGGACCGCTTCTCCACTGTTGATGGAAGTGTAGATTGGTGCAACCACTGTGGAAATTGATATGGAGATTCCTCAAAAAACCTAGGATTAGACGTTCCATTTGACAAAGCTAGTCCCCTTCTGGGTATCTTCCCAGAAGAATTAAAAACATCACACCACAGTGATATATGTGCACCTATTTTTATAGCAGCACAATTTGTAAGAGCTAAATCTTGGAAATAACCCAAATGTCCATCAACCAAGGAATGGATAAAAAAGATTTGGTTTTCTTTTTTATATGATAGAGAATTACTCAGCCATAAAGAAGGATAAACTGGAAACTTTTATAGGTAAATGGATGCAACTTGAAACCATACTCATAAATGGAATAAATCAAACCCATATGTGTAAATATTGTATTGTCTCACCAGTATGAGAAACTGGATGAGTAAATAAGATCTAAAATGTACAACAGATATTGTGAATTGGGAAGAAACTGTTCAAAAGAAAAGAAAAACTGTGTGATGGGGAAGGGGGAAAGGAAGAAAGGGAAAAAGAAAAATATATATTTATACACAATACAGTTAAGATATTTAATACAGCCACTTTCTCTTAGTTTGTTGAAAAGAAAGATTTCTGCTAACATTGGACAAGATATTTATGCCTAAATCTTGTACTGTGAATAACTACTATGAAGACAAAGGCAATGTATTAAATACTGTAACTCTCCTACTAACCTGTTATGAAACTGCTTTATTACTATTTTTATTTTTTTATTTTTAAAATAAAAAGTCATTAAGATGCAAAGGTACCTCACCTCCCTGTGCCTCACATCCCCATCTGTGAGTCTGTGGCCACTGCATAGGATTGTTTTAAGAAGTGATTATGAAAATCCACTTATATCTGTGTTTTAATATTGTCAAAAGCACTCAGCAAATCTTAGGCACCATGATGGATAGCTTTCTCCCTTTTTCTAACAGAAATCAACAGAAGACAGGATGAGGTTTGCCATCCATCAGAGAAGAGCCCCAGAATCTGACCTCTCCAAATGGCGTGAGGCAATGGACAGAAATACTCCAAATTTAAGACTTTGTGCTTGCATAAGTTGCTATTGCTTTAACATTTTTACTTTGTGTCTTTGAATGGAGCCCTGGGTGCTCTACATGGTCTCTCTTCATCCATAGTTTCACCTTCTGTGGTTTCAGTTCTCCACAGTCAACAGCAACCTGAAAATATTAAATGAAAAGTTCCAAAAATAAACTACATATTTTAAACAATTTTATGACAGCATATTGTTACAGTTTTTCAGCTGTATGACTATTTATTGTTGCTGATCTCTCACTATTCCTAATTTAGAAATCATACTTTGGAAAAATATGTTGATCAATTTTACATTAGGAAATCCTATTACATTTTTGTCTTTCTCAGAATTCTGGCCTCCAAAATTTTGACAGAAGAAACTTGTATTGCTTTGACCGCCACCTTGTAGTCATTTGTTACATGGCTTTAGGAAATTAATACACACATTGAAATAGTTCACATACTTTACACAGCTAGAGCTAAATAAATACGACTGGCCAATGTATCATCGAGGTAGATCTGCTGCACTATAAAACCACAGAGATACAAGCATATTTATATGTGGTCTCATCTTGGTGAAGACCTAGAACATCATGTTGCCTGTTTTGTGGGCCCAGCATGCTTCTGCTGTGCCACTCTGCCCCTACGCTTCCTGTTTTAAACTTTGCAATCAGTGGACTTCACGTGGAAAGAACATGGAGTCCAGGACGTGGAACCATCAGAGTATGCTGGTTGGTCCTGCTAGGGAAATCTGGCACTCTATTTCCACACTGCTCACTCATATACAAGAAATAAAAAATACCGGAGATAATCAACTTAAAAGAGGAACAGTTTATTTTGGCTCACAGTTTTGTAGGTTTCAGTCCATGGTGGTGTCAAACCACATGGCTTTTCAACTTGCAGTCACAGGCAGCACACCACAGTAAGAGTGTGTGACAAGCCAAGCTGCTCGCCTCACGGCAGAAGGAAGCAGAAAGAGGAGAGGAGTGCCTGTGAGTGCCATGTTCCCTTCAAAGTTATTCCTCCAATGACATAACCTTCTCCCACTAGACCTGCTTAGTCACTTTCCTGTGGTTAGGCACAACACCCAACACAGACAATTTAAAGGAAGAGAGGTTTGTTTGGGCTCACAGACTTTAGAGAATTCAGTACATGGTTGGCTAGTTAGACAGCAGGGACCAAGGCATGGTGAAAGAGTTTGGCAGACGAAACCACTCACATCATGGTGGCCAGAGAGTAGAGAGTAAAGGGAGGAGCTGGAGAGAGGGATACACTCTTCTAGGTCACATTTGATGGTCAGCTGCTCAAGCAATAATGAGTCAACCTACTGATAAAAATAGCCAGCCCTCCTGACCCGGTCACCTTTGGGAGCCTTTCAAGATCTAAACCTGGGCTGGTGATGTAGTTCCGTGGTAATGGACTTGCCTGGCATCTGTGAGGTCCTGCATTCAATAGCCAGCACTGCCAAAATTAAAAAATTCAGAACTATAATATACATGTGTATTAAAAGAAACTATAAATATGGATGGTTTGGCAGGCATTCCCTGGGGTCTTAAACGGCTATGCCCTTTGAGGTTAAGGGAGGGGTTGCTGTGTATGTTGGAGATTGGGTGCAATGTGAAGTCTGACACCTGCTTTGGAGGAGGCTAGGAATGTGGGAAAAGGCCGTTGGTTCGCACATTTGCAGGAAATCTCCCATCCCCACCTCCTTTCCTGTCTCAGCCAGACCGCTGGAATATACAAGAAATCAATAGGCCACAAAATGGAAACAATTCTGAACTCAAGAAAAGGTTCTCCTTTCTGATTTAATGATGCAATGACCTGTCTGCAGACCTTTGGCGAAAATGGCCCATTGAGAAGGTCCCCAAGGGGTGCGTAAATGGGGAAGCTAAAAGGTAAGAGCAAGAAAGATTTCCTTTTTCATTAAAGGGAAAAGGTACATTTAGATTTACCATACCCAGTAAAGTGCAGGCAAGAAGATGAAAATTCCATGATGAAATAAGACAATTTAGGAAAGGCAGAGGAGGTGGAAAGATCACACAGCTTATTCCAAATCAAATGAACACACACACACACACACACACACACACACACGCTTTTCAATAACTTCAAAAAAAACTGGGAGCAAGTGGGAATATTAGGGGAAATAATGCATGTGAATGTTCACAGGACCAGGGACAGTATTCGGTCACATAATAGTGAGGAAAGTGGTGCCTCCCCCAAATTCACACCTACTCAGTGTGAATGTGAGTGCAACCTTACCTGGAATCAAGTCTCTGCCTCTGTGGCTAATTAAAGGTCCCAAGGTGAAATATTCCTGGACTTTGGGTGGCCTTAAATCCCATGACTAATGTCCTGACCAAAGAAAAGAGAGGGAGTTGTGGACCTCAAGGGGACCATGTCAAATTGGAGGCAAAATTTGAGGTTATGCTGTCACAGGAAAAGAACTTTTGCAGGAATTATAAGGAGCTGAAAAATGCAAGGGAGGATCCTTTCTACGACCACTGGAGGGACATGGCTCTGCTACCACCTTGGTCTCAGAATTCTGGCCTCCGAAATTATGACAGAAGAAACTTGTATTGCTTTGAACCACCAGCTTGTGGTCATTTGTTACATGGCTACAGGAAATTAACACCCATATCAAAATAGCTTACATGGTTATACAGTTGGAGCTAAATAAATACAACTGGCCAATGGATCATCGAGGTAGATCTGCTGCACTATAAAACCACAGAGATACAAGCATATTTGCATATGGTCTCATTTGGTGAAGACCAAGAACTTCGTGCTTTCTGTTTTACGGGCCCAGCATGCTTCTGCTGTGCCACTCTGCTCCTATGCTTCCTGTTTTAAACTTTGCAACCAGAGGACTTTATGTAGTAAGAACATGGAGTCCAGGACATGGAACCATCAGAGTAGGCTGGCTGGACCTGCTAGGGAAATCCAGCACTCTGTTTACACACTGCTGGCTCTGGAAGTCACCGAGTCATGGTTCCCAACAGGAGACTGGTACCCACCCCTGCAGGAATGCTTATATTACTCTCATCTATCTGAGGCAAGCACATTAGGACTGCACTCTGCCTAATCTTTGCAAAAGTGTTGGCTCAGTTCCAGGCCTTCATCATCCCTCCATCTAGGGTGGAATCCAAGAAGACCCGTTAGCCACTCCTGCTCATGGTGAAGGAGGAGGCGCAGACTAGGGGGAGCTTACTGAGAATGAGGCAACTGTATTTCCAGAGGTGTTGGAGAAGGGCTCTGCAGAAACAGGCAAAGCACAGCTTCTACAGGACTCATAGAAAACCAGTTGCTGTCTCTGGCTTCTTCCTCTAGTCCACAGCACTTGCTCTGGGAACATTTTGAATCCTCAGAGTCCCTAGAGATGTTGTTTTTCCTTGTCTCCTCTTTCCCCATTGGTGAAGCTGTGGATCTCACATCCACTTTCCAGTTATGTTATTTTTCCATCACACCACAATTTTGACTTGAACCCACATTAGCCATACTTGAGGGGGGGTTGTGCGCTTTTGTCCACTTGCCCCTTTCCACCACTCCGTCTTTCTTTACAACCCTTTAGGTTCCAAGGATTGCATCAGCCCTGAGCCCTGGTTTCCTGTGAGGAAAGGGAGCTTCTGGTGGGGGGGGGGCAGGAGAAGGAAGAGGTCAGGTCAAGGTCAGACCAGCACATCTCCTCTCCCCTGCCAACCAAAGTCCAACTGTGACCCCTTTTTGGTGTCTGTATAACTAGACCTCCACTGGCTCCTTCCAAACTGAAACTAGAAACTGCTTTCTGCTGTTGAGAGTCCCCGAGGGTTAGACTCTCCCTTAACACTGTGCACTGTCCCCATACCTATGAACAATGCTTCCAATAAGTTTTGTTTCACTTAAATCTGCAATAGTGCAGCGACTGGTTTTAATCATGTTGTGTACAGTTAGCCTTGCTGTATATTCATTTGGATTACTTAAGTCTCTGCAAGTCCTAATTAATTCTCCTGTGAAATGAGACTATAACTATACCTCCCAGCGTCACCATGAAACTGTAAGGGACTAACACAGCACATCTCTTGTACCCTTCTCTATACCCTCATTCAGTGTCATACAAGTGTTCCAGCTCTGTGTGACTGCTGCCTTCCCTCCAGCTGAGCTGTCCGACCTGTTTCTATGTGTGGCTCCCTTCTGTGGATCCTGAGAACTTTACTGCAAGATTCACTCCAGCCTCCTCACCTCCGGGTCAAGGGGGACAGGTACGCTCTTTCCAAGTGAGATCACTGCGCACAGATAGGTAACATGACTCGTCCATGTTCATCAGACTCCTGAGAGCACGCTGCTTTGAGGAGCTGGATCTTCCATCTCCCAGTCTAGGGTTCTGCCCCTGCCGCGCTCTCAGAGGAGACCACACCCGTCACGTGGTTTCCCGTCCGCTCTGCTGGCTGTGAGACATTCCTGGGATGGTGAAAGCCCGCGCAGCTCTTTGAGCTCCAGAGGGGGAGGCTGGAAAACGAGCCACGGAGGAAGTCAAGGGTGCGTGCGGAACCAGCCCCATGCCTTGCACATAACGACACCCACGGAAACGGACTCACTTCTCAAACTGATGAATTGGCAGCTGGACATCCAGCTGCTGGGTGTTTCCATCCTGACTGAAACCTCGCGTGACACTGGCCATGAGGAAAAGTGCCTGGAAACGGGTGCTCATAAGGTCTTGCTCTTCCATGTGCTCTCCTAGACCTTGCCTCGGTGCACACAGCCCCGCGGGCAGAACGCGGTTAACTGACTGTAATGCCGAACCACGCAGAGAGGTTTCATGGATCCTCCAAATTTCTTGGGAGGAAAAAAAAAAAAAAAAAAAAAAAGCATTCATAAAATGAACAAAAACAAGGAAGAAAGAGAAAAATTCTTACTCAAGATTTGCTGCTGGAAACTTCACTTTTAAGATACACTTCAGCAACACAAAAAGGAGTGAAACAGTCATATAACTTTCATGAACTGTACAGAAGTCAATAGACCCATAAAAGAAGGTTAAAGAAAAAGCCCAAATCGCTCTCTTGCCAAAGAATCTTTTAGGAGAAAATATTTTGTTTTCTACAATCCTCAAACAGTCAATAAAAGGTTTAGAAAGGCTTTAAAATAGTGGCTACAGCTACTGTGTTTAGAATTTAAATTTTAAGTTGATTCCTTTTCCCTGATTAAAAAAAAAAAAAAAAACACTCGAATTTACAGAAACAGATAAAGTGGTGAGGAACAAACCCTGTGCATGTGTGCTCAGCAAATGAAGCTTCTCAGTCATCACTGCTGCACCCAGTGCACTAATATTAGCGGCAGGCGAAGTCCCTGGAGTTCGCATCACCCTCGCAACTGACATTCAGGCAGGTCACAGTGACCTGGTCACCCTCGCCCATGCCCTGGGGAAGTGTGACACTATTTGTGGTGAATGTGATTCGCTGTTCATTTTTCCTAATTATAAATCTAATGACCCCTCTGAGGGATCACGCTCACTCCCCAAAACTAAGGAGGCACATTTCGGAGATACTGTTAACACTATGGAGCAGGCACTTCTGTATCTTTTCGCCTCTTATATCAATAAAATAACTTAAGATATGAGATATAAATACAACTGATGATTACAAATGCAGAATATAAGGCAAATAAATAGTGATATATAATATTACACTTTCTTTCATTATGACTCCACTATAATTACCAGTGTATTACTGGTACATATACCTTTTCAAACTTTTTATTGTTATAAAACCAATGAAGTTCTTTTCCTAACATTTAAAATAAATGATCTCCTCACCCCATCTGAAAAGAAAAACCAAAAAATTAAACAACAAAATCCTGTGCCCACCTTCTATAAACTCCATGTTACTTTAGGCCCCAGGACCTTTGAACACACCATGCCCATCATCTGTAATGCTCTCTTCTCTGTTCATCTGCTTACAAGTCCCTGGGATTTGGCAGAGCACAGTTTTCTTAGAATTTACATATTCCTATTAAGGAGAATGAGAAAGAGCTTACACTTCTTTCCCATGGGGACATAATGTGGGAAATATAATACTGAGTATTCTTCTCCCCTTGCTCACTGCTCCTAAGAGAGGTACTACAAGAACATAGCATTTGTGAGCTGCCTTTTTCCGGTGGAGAGTTCATGCTAAAGCCCCTGCTTTCTGGTGAACTTTATTTACTGGGTTTTTCCTTGACGAGTCTGACATGGGAGGAGACCTCCATGGCCACACTTCTGGCCAGGCGAATATTCAATTTACAGACTCAGTTCTCCTCTAAGTCTTCCCATAGTGGAGACTGCAGAGTCTAGAGTGTCTGCATTTCGTTCTGTAAGCTCTCTTAGCATGAAGATGTAAGTAAGTATTTCAATACTTATCTGATTTCTATATACAACCCTGTGTTCATAACTGGTTCAGAACTGAAAAGTCTTCCCTGAACCACATCCTTCAGAACAGAATGTACCTTTTACACATATTCAAAACACAGACTCACAATTAGGTGCTCCTGTGTGTATCTCCCTTTTGAGTTCAAGACGTCCTTGAGGTAGAAATTATGCTTTATTTACATATTAATCTCCAGTACATTCTATAATTTGGGCATACAGGACACAATAAAAATGTGTTAAATGAGTGAATGGAAAATTGTAATGCCACAACATATCTTTAAGCCATTAGACCTTCATTTAAGGAGATTCTCTAGAAATATTAATTATTATAATTACATGAAGTCCTTAGAAAAGTGATTGTCACATGTTATTAGGCTGCTACAGAATCATCTGGAGCATGAGTTGCTGGGGATTCAAGATGTCTTTTTTTTTTTTTTTTTTTTTTGGTGGTACCGGGGATCGAACTCAGGACCTTACACTTGCCAGGCAAGCGCTTATTCAACTGAGCTATATCCCCAGCCCTCAGGATGTCTTTCTAACAAGCTCCTAGGAAATGCTAAGGTAGCTGGCTGAAGGGCCACACTTTGAGATCTAGTTCCAACTATCACCAGAACCACCTCTGAGGTTTGCTAGCTTTCCTCATACAACTAATGATATTCTGACTCGGAAAGGTGAATGAATGCAGGAATCAAGCATTTTGTAAGTGGAAATATTTTATGCAACAAATCCATCTACAGACCATCAGAGATCAATGGATTTGAGCTACACCCACAATATAACTTAGAAATAAGGTGTAAAAATAATTTCCTGGCCATGTCTTCTGTGACTTATCAGAATTATTGAGCAACGGAAATGGTTTTCTTGGGAAACCTGCCCCCAAATACATTATAATATCTTGGTTTGGGCTAAAATCCACTTTTTAATTCCTAACTTTATGTTCCCTGTAGAACAGTGCTTTTCTGAATTCTCTGATCTGGATAAATCAAACCTCAGAAAAGCAGTCTCTCAATAAACAAATACTAAGTAGACAGCAAAAGAAAACCACCTTGGAGATTCCAAACCAGATAGAAATAAGCTCTCTAGTTGTATTCTAGAAAGCTCTTAGCAGCCAGCTATGAAGATAAAGACTAGATATATATTTTAAAGATATTCTAATAACAAATGACAGCTATTAACAGGTTGGTGCAGATGGGGAACACAAAAGTAATTCTGAGGGAGAGGAGGATGGATTTCTAAACACTAAAGAAGTAAAGAGAAATCATGTGAAAGAGAAACCACCGCAAAGCTACATCTGAAGATAGGACTTAAGAAGCAAGATGAGACCTAGAATCAAGTTCCAAAGAGAACCTGAGACCCAAGCCAATTCTAAAAGGACAGTCCCAGTGATAGAAGTAGGACATCTTGACTTCTATAAAAACAGCAAGGGTATCTTTGTCAATTAGCTACTGGCTCACTTCTGTAGATGACATTGCTCTGGAATCTGATTCCTCAGCGCCATCTGGCATTTTCTGGCTTAGAACAGCTCTTGTGCTGAAATGCAAAAATGATAGCAGTTAAAATAGCACAGAGAAAATGGTAGCTCATGGTTGCTGGCATGTTTTAGCACACAGGAGTGTTAGAGTTTGGGTCTTAAATGTCTCCCAAAGGCCTACGTGTTAAAGGTTTGGCCCCTAGCATTGCTCTGTGAGAAAGTGAGGAGCCCTTAAGAAGAGGGGCTGGCGGAAGGTCTTTAGGTCTGTTGAGGGACCCTGTGAAGGGCTTTGAGGGACACTGGTTCTTTCTCCAGTTTTGCTCCCTGACTTGTGATAAAGTGAGTAGTTTTTCTCACAGCACTGGGTCCAATCAGCCATGGACTGGGACTTCTAAAACTATGAGCCAAAATAAACTTTCTTCCTTTACACATTGATTATCTCAGGTAATTGTTACAGTCAGACAAAGCTGACTAACATGCAGAGTCACTACTGGACTCTGGAGTTACCAAAGAAAATGTTTCATTCTATTGGCCCTGGAATGAATTGCTTCAGCAGTTGATAAAATTGCTCAGTGCGTGTTACCTCTGGGGAGAAGAAGTTAAAGTAGAAATTAAATGGACCCATGAATGATAATACACCTTAATGTATTTTTGGACTAGGCATGTGTGTGATTTTCTGGTTGATGTAATGAACACTAGCATCAATGGTTTCATGGGAGTCTTTTGCTTTTGAAAACCATATACAATTTCCTAAAATAATTCTGCAAAATAATCTTCTATTCATCCCATTGATGTAGAAGGGACAGGTCCCATGCTCCACAAGAGCTATATTTTATTTATTTTTCTTTCTATCTTCTGTAGCTGCTCCAAATGCCTTACAGTTGGCCACGACTAAATCCAATGCCCCACAGCCGTTCTGGGGTACGTTTGCTCTGGCGGCAGTAGGCTTCAATTGTGGGTCCATCTCAGACAATCCACTCTCTGCAGCTGTACTCAAAGAGGTCCAAGAGGAAGCCCTCCCCTACGCGTGACTAAACAGGAAGTTTGACATTGTGGGTCTGTGACCCCACCTTCATCTTCTATGTAAGCAGCTTCCCTCTTACTTAGCATGGGTCACTGTGCACTGCTCCCTGCCATGCTGCAGGATAGTCCTAACAACAGCTCTTGGGAGTGGCATATACTAGCCTGTTTATGATTTCTATCTCATGTAGAGCAGGCTGAGCTGGTGTATCAAATACTACTGTTGCTTGAAGTGGCCAGCAGCCAGGGCTGGTAACTTTTAGAGTAATGTAGCAGTTAGAAAATATAGGAAGCATTGCAGAATTGCTGTGTTCTGCTATGTCTACTGACCAGGAGAGTTCCCAAGGACTGACAGCCACTGCTGGGTGCAGTTACCAAGACAGTGGTGGAGAACACTTGACACCAATGGCTGATAGGCACTCGTATTCGAAGATCAGGGCTCTTAGCAATAAAAGCTACAATTTGTGCGATTTCTATCTCTATGGAGCAAAAGAACCTTCAGCCAACTAGTAACACCATGATATAAATATGAAATGTGATCACAAAATATAGTACATAACATTTTAAAAATTTTATTATAGTGCAAGATTCATTTCTCTTAATCTCCCTGAAATACACTCTCCCATTTGAACACATTTATCCCATTGTTCCTGCCACTTCCTGAAGCAGTTCTGGAAGTGTTCTTTTGTGTCTTTCTGTAACTGCCTTGAGGTCCTAAATCTATTCAAAACATTTACAGCAATTTCTGTCAAGCAAATACATTTTAATGGGTCCTTATCTGCCTTATTCATCAGATCTAGCGCTGTGACTTCTAACTCTTCCCCAAAGTGAAAATGACAATGAGTGGTAAGCATTTTAAATTGATTCAAGACACTGAGGCAACAACCACAGTGAAAAAAAAAACTTCTTCAAAAGTGGTAAGAATCATGGAATAAGTGTGTTTGAGGCACTGGAAAGCTTCTGGGGGGTATTAATGACAATGTTTCCTATTTGTCATAACTTTTAAAAATGTAAACATTCCCTGTATTTTCCAATTCTACCTCATACAGTACTACATCTGTAATCACCAAGAATATATATTAAAAATTTTCTAACTCAAATGCAAAATGCACTGAGATAAAATACAGTTGTTTTTAATATCTACGTTAGCAGCACCAAGGACTAGCTGTGAATGAATAGAGCAACAAACAGGTTAGCCATTGCCTTGCTACCTTCATATTCTTACAAAATAACCTATTCACAACTAGAGCTTTGGGTAAGGTGCGTGAACCAATCCCCGTGTTTCTATCAATAAATTCCTAGCCCAGGGGGCAGCTGTGTAGACAGGAGTGGACTCCACTCAATATTGTTCAATCTGCTTCTCTCAGGAAATTGAATGTGGCACACTGAGATATTGGGTTTCTATCACAACCCAAATCAAAGTCATGTAGACTTAAGAGTGGTGGCTATGGTAAGCTACGCTATAAGCAAGCAATGAAGCCAATCTATGTGGGAATATGAACGAGACAATCCACCTACCCAAAATAACAGAGAAACTTCCAAGTGACTTTCTGATCTTAGAGACCCGTCAGTCCGCCACACTTTTATCTCATCAGCATACATAAAGAGAGAGCTGAATAATCACACACCCCAGCCATGGCTACTGAAGGGCTGGCAGTTGTGGAGGTTTTATCCATAGCAGCTCCAGGTATGCTGCCCCATGTGTCCGTTTGGGTTATCTGCTTGATTAAATATTTATAATACTCTTCAATACTTTTTTCTTAAGCAAAATAAGTCTGTACAGCTTCTAAGTGAATAGGTATCATCGCTGGATCCACACAGAATCACTCTGGTCTCTCCCTGTAATCCTAGTTTCAAGAAATGCAGTGAGAAATCAACGGGCAGTGTCCTGAGATTGCTCTGTCATATTGGTATGAATACCATGAGCACTGATTATTTTCATAACCATTAACTTTTCAGGGGATGTTGCCCTGCATCTCTAATGATTCAAGAAATTTCCACATAAGGGAGCCATGATCACAGTCTTCAGAAACCCCAGGTGTGGTGTTCTCCATTCTTGCATTAACACACCATGAAAGGGGTCATGGCGGACAACCTGCTCACCACGACTGGAGTCAATTTTCATCTCATATCAAATGTTGAAGAGATTCTTTCAGAAATTCTGTCATACTAATCTCCAGAAAATCTTTCCTTAACTTTGTCTCATTCTTCTCAAATTCGTTCTGGTCTGGAGGTCATTTTGTAGTCCTGCACTTGCCTACATAGAGGATGTCTTTATGGTTGAATCAGATCCACTGTGGTACAATAGCGTGACTGAAACATAAACTGATTTTTCACTTCTGGATATTTTTCTCCTTTATCATCTTTCATTCCTTTATCTCCCCATCCCATCTTATCCAAGTAGATACCGTCTTCTGCATTTGTCTCAAGGACAGGTAAAAACAGAAACAGTTTATTGGTTTAGCTTTAGTATTTCCTCATCTCAATCAATTAAGAAGATTTCTCCAAAATATCTTAATAGACTATTATAGAGAGACATAAGAGGTTTATAGTTCTCCCAAGAAAAGAAGAACCTCTTACTACTCCAAGGACTCAAAGAGGGAACTGGACCTCAAAGGGAGAAGTAGCCAAAGCCCTGAATTTCCACTCTGGAAATGACCACAGCAAAGATCTCTTAGACTTCAAGGGCAATGAGGTCAGCATTCCTACCATGAATGAGCTGCCATGTCTCCACATTTCATATCCTTTGATTCTGTCAGAACCCTCATAAGGAAGAAGACTTTATTGGCAAATGAGGGGAACAAAAACATGTCACCCCAACCTGTGCCTCTTTACCACAAGTAATTTTGAGCTAGAGGCAATTAAGAAGCAGCAAACAAAGGAAGAGTTCATTCTATCCCCATCCTCTCTTCCACATGAAGACAGAACATCAAATCCCCTTTCCTGGGGACAACTCTTTTCAGCTCTGAGGCAGCACAAGAGGGACTTACAAGCAAACCTCATTCCATTGCTTTCTTTCTTCTATTTGTCTTCACACAGTCTTCTACCTCTGGAGGCCTGAGGCCACTCTCTTTGCCTTCTTGGAGATTTACTGTTCCCTATTGAAGATGTTCCATAGGCCAGAGACCTAAACCTTTCCTCTGGGTTACCCTTCATTCTGTTTTCTCCCATGTGATGCACACTTCATGTGTGAATAAACTGCTTTGTTTTCCTCTTATTCATCTACCTTTTGTCTGAGGTCTGTTCTAATTGCAAACATAAGACTTGAGGAGTAATTATATTTCTCTCCCTACACAACCGAGATTAAATTTCTCCTGTCTTGAGGGAAGAGGACTGATTGGGTGGTAGAACAATGGAGATGAGGGCAGAAAAAATTGATTAATCTAACGAGCCATGAGCTGTATAACTGAGCAACAAAGGTGAAGATAATATGATGTAATACAGCATCCAGTGTTGATTCTCTACTATCTTCTCTATAATTTGGTTTTTCCTTTATTGTTTTTGTGTTAACTAATGCAAAGAAAACATTATGTATTACAGCATCCAGTGCTAATTCCATACTGTCTTCTCTATAATTTTGTATTTACTGTATTGTTTTTGTGTTATTCTGGTTTATATGCTTCCATTCTTTTGTCTTTAAAATTAAAAAAATAAATTTCCTCCTGTCTTAATGGAAATAAGTTTTTAGTGTCTGTCCTATACACCTTTCCTTCACTTGGACAAGATATCCATCATCCATACTTAAAGGAGGAAAAGTTAATCTTGGTTCATTTTTTCCTAAGGATTCAGTCAATAGATGGCTGGCTCCAAGGCATAAGGGGCATGGTGGAAGGATCTAGAGCAGTGGTGGCAAACCTATGGGACATGTGCTATTGTGTTTCTCTTTTGAAGATAAAACACATTAATGTTGAATTGTTTTTTGCTCAAGTAAAACCTCAATATTCAAGTTTAATTTTAGCATTAGCGCTTTGTGATAAATAAGTGGGTTTTGAGTTTCAGTTTGGGCACTCAGACCCAAAAGTTTGGTCATCACTGGCCTAGGGGAGGAAAACTACTCACCTCATGGCATTCAGGAAGGACAGAAGCCAAGGAGAAGCTGGAGACAAGAATACAACCTCCCAGGCCACACCCCCAGTGAAGAACCTCCAACCATGCCCCGTCTTCACAGCTCATTCAGCCCCTGAACTCACCAATGGGTGAATAGGCTGAGGAATATGGCACCCCTGTGACCTAATTACCTGCCACACACGAGACCTTTGGGAAACACTTTGCATCTAAATTGTGACACAGTTGGAACTGGTCAGAACAAGAGAAGGAGGAGGTAAATTAAAAACAAAAAAATGAATAAATAAAACTGAGCCATATTGATATTCTACCATCTCTTATTCAAGCAGATCTTTGACATACTTCAAGCCCAAGTGGGACTGATTTGTCTGAGTTTTCCACAGACTCTGGGTCAGGAGGTCCCTGTGTGCTCAGATCCCTGCTGGCAACAGCACTGCATAAATAGAAATAACCAGGTTTCTCTTGGACAATATCTATGGCCCATAGCACAGTGGTTAGGGAGAACAGATCTTTGGATGGAATCAATAATGTAGTCTGCTTTTAACTGCTTATCACGCATTTCAAGAGAGGGTTTGTACTACTTACTGTTGTCTAAATTTCTTTAATTTCCTTATTTCCATTAGTTTTTCTTTCCTTCTTTCTTTTAATAACATGTAAAATTGTACATACTGTATCATGTGATGTTTCCACAGTTCTGTACCTTGTGTAATGTTCAAATCAGGATAAGCACATCTTTTACCTCAAATATTTATCTTTGGGGGAATGGAAATATTCAAAATCCTCTCCTCTAGCTTTTTTAAAATACACAGTACACGTGCATGTGTATTGTCTCACTAGTGCAAGAACCTGAAAGAGTGAATAAAAACTAGGAGGTATGATAGACATTGTGAAATGAAAGGCAAGTTCTCAGAAGTAATGGGTAACTGGGGTGTGGGAAAGGAGAAAGGAAAAAAGGGGAAATTATGTATGTGTGTATATACAGGATAGCTAACAGTTGTACTACTGTCTTCTATTGCTTTACTGGAAGATACAGTTAACGATTACTGGTTTGATCATTATTGCATGTCTCTAGTTTTCCTGAGAAACCGCTTTGCAGATATCAATACAAAATACAACAACTATTGTTCATTTCCTACCACTTTGTCTATAACTCTGCATTGTTTGTATTGTTCTTATGCTATTGTGTAAATGGATGTCTGTTTGTTAATATGTTTTCTTTCTTTATTCTTAAAGTAGAAAAACAGAGAAAAAATACACAGCACATTATTATTATTCATTGTTACCCTATCGTGCAATAAAATATCAGAACTTATTTCTTCTGTTACCTTTTTAACAAAAACCTATTGTTATCTCTAGATATATCATTTTAGATGGGGAGAATAGTTAAGAGATGAGTAGACTTTCAACAACAATAAAAAATCCGTTTTTAAAACCATCGCCCTGGGAGTGGGCAAGTATCTGGTATGAGATGGCAGAGTGAGCATATGAATGTGGCACCTCCCTTGCCAGAGATGCCACTAAAGTGACAGCGTTGGAGTGCAAAAAGAAATAAATCTGTAGCAAGGAAGAGATGGGGTGACAAGGCCTGTGGTGGATGAGACACTTGACACATCTCCTGAATAAGGATTCAGTGGAGACATGGTAGTGGATGGAACAGAGAAAGCTGAAGCCCAAGTAGGAGGGGAACCTTGGGAGGTGGGTGCCAGTCACTGCACAGAAGGCCAGCAAGTCCTTGGTGGCAAGATTGGTATTCTCCTCCCACAGGCAGCAGAGAGAACCAAGACTTTATCACATGCAGATGGAACAAGAAAAATGGGAGATCTGCTCTAAAACAAATGCATGAACTCCCTTGAGAGGGATGTGTGGTTTAGTGTGGGTGTTGGTTTAAGAGTTAAGCGCTCCTTGTTCTGTTGTTCAGTGGGGGAGAGAAGCAGGATGTCTAATCTAAGCCTGGCTCCCCACATATACATTCTAAAATAAAATCTGCTACTTATTTAGCCCTCAGGATTTGCATGAATTTCCTTGTTGGCCTTCCCACTCATGAGTGGGTCTTTTCAGAAAACATCTAATAACCCAAATTCAGAAGAAACTTAGAGTGGATACCTCTTTGTGAAACTAACCCTCCATTCATTAATGTGAATCTACAAACTAGGACACAAGACAGACATGTAAAGACAATTAACAGCAGGAAATAAAAAAGACCAAAGCACATAAATTTTAAAGAGAACAAAAATAATTTAAGAAGTGTAAGAGATTTTTAAGAAGTTAGAGAAAATCTTTAAAAAGGTTTGAGAAAATGTTGCCTTCATAAACCAAGAATAATATAATTGAAAGAGCTACCAGAGAAAAGTTCTACCAGAAAGTTCTTATCAATTAAGAATATGAAATTTGATAGAAAGGCTGAAATATAAAGCCAAACAATTCTCT
The DNA here is from genome assembly GCA_004027595.1 of Dinomys branickii. Classification (NCBI taxonomy): domain Eukaryota; kingdom Metazoa; phylum Chordata; class Mammalia; order Rodentia; family Dinomyidae; genus Dinomys; species Dinomys branickii. The sequence goes on along the minus strand of PVLD010021228.1, from coordinate 622 downwards.
CAGAACTTAAAGCAAATGGCAAAGAGATGACAAATTTAGGGGGTAAGATTACTGTCACAGAGCAGTAATACAACAGCCGCAGAAATCTACTAAGAGGAATAGCATGAAAGATAAACAGAGAAAATGGAAAGGATAATTTAAAAATAGAAATAAGGGAATATTTCCTCACACTTAAGGGTCTGAATTTGTAAAAGAATGGATGAAAATAACTACACTCTGCAAAGGCACATCCTTTTGAAATTTCACAATGATAAAAATAAATCAAAAAAATTTCCAAGGCAAAATAGAGGGAACCATCCAACTTTTCATTTCATTCATCACCTTAGTTAAAAAATAATAAACAATTTGTTCAAAGTTCAGTGGTAAAAATATTTGAACCTAATATTCTATGCGCAAACTATCACTGCAGTATGAAAGTAAAATACAACCTATTGATACACCTCAAATTCTTAGAAAAAGAGCAACAAGCCAAACCAAGAGCCCAAAGAAGGGAGGAGATTATAAAACTCAGGGAAGAAATTAACGCAATAGAGATGAAGAAAACTCTACAAAAAATTAGTGAATCAAAAAGTTGGTTCTTCGAAAGAGTAAATAAAATTGATAAACCCCTAGCCAACCTTAT
>PVLD010021227.1:0-32005 GCA_004027595.1 Dinomys branickii | reverse complement strand
CTTTTACATTTTTATTATTCGTGGGAACTTAGTTTCAGGATATTCCTGATTTGAAGATAACAAAATCTTCTGATGTTCAAGTTTCCTATCTACAATGAAATAGCATTTATATATAATGTATGTACATTCTTATACCTAATTTAAATAATCTCTAGACCATATAGTAATACTAAATCTCATATGATATATAATATAATATAAATTTCATATAAATATTTATTTTATGATATGATTTGAGCAACAATAGCAAGAGAAATCTATATCTTCTCAGAACAAATGCAATTATTTGTAATTTTTGAAAGATCTGGATTAAATCAATGTTCAAGGAGCCAATGGATAGTGTTATGGTTGGTATCTAGATGTCCCCCTGAAGCTCTGTGCTGTTTTAGATGGAGCCTTTACAGATGTGGCTAAATCTAGAATTATTATGCTGGGATTAAGGGTGTGTGATTGATTACTAAATCACTCCACTTATTGGTTTTCCAGCACCCTAATCCCAGTAGCTTGGATAGAGTATAAAAGCGGTAGAAATATACTTTAAAAGTCTACTATTACTTTTGCTGTCTTCCACCACCTTGAATAGCTGCCTTTCTGCAATGTGCCACTCCACCTTGGAGTATGAACTGAAGCTTCTACAAATAATGAGCTAAATAAACCTTTCCACTTCTAACTTTGAGTGTTGAATAATTTGCCTCATCAATAAGAGAAAAGTAACTAAAACATATAGACAGAGTAAAAAAAGTATCTATATAAAATTTTAAGATATATCTAATTTTTGACATTTTAAGATTAAGGTCACTCACACTGTTAATATAAAAATATTTATCTTATGTAAATTGTATGACTTTTTGCCTTTATGGGCAATATAGCAATTTACCACAACTTCATACATATATCCCAGCTCTAAGAGAACATTTTCCCCAAAATATCCAAGTATATATTTACTAGGGGGTGTTACCATCAAGTTGGATAACTCTAACTACATAAATCTAATTCTGGGAAACATACAAATCAGAAGAGTTCTATAAATTCTGAAAGTAGTAAGTATGTTAACAGCACTGAGACATATAAATTCTGAAAAACAGTGCAACTATTTTCATTTTTGCCTACATCTGTTATTTTTAAAACTGTACAGCACCTTACCATATGACAAAATTCATTGTAGAGAATAACCAAGGCAAAACTGATTTTAGAGTTCAACCTTGACCCATGTTGTAATAAATATTGGTTGAAAAGATGCTACTAACCAACAGCACAAGAAGGAAATGCCAATGTTTGAAATAAAAGGACTTACAAGTATTTGTTTTCAAAATATATTCATGGACAATTAATATATAAAATGGCTATAGTAGAAAGAACATAGTTGTCAAAAAACAAGTATAGAGAATTCTTATACTCTGAAATACATCAAGATTTTCATAGAATATGACGTGACATCTTTAACAGAGTAAAATACATTTACATTTCTTTGCTGTGCATAAAGTGTTTTCAGCCAAAATGAAAAGTGGATAGTTAGTTATAGAGCCCATGATAATGTCTCCTCCAAGTATGTATCAAGAATCTGCATGGGGAAGGCCAAAAGGTCAGTGCTGAAATCTATAAATTCTGTGTCAGTGGGATGAAGCATCTATGCCAGAAGCCTAAGGGATTTGCACTGGAGTCAGAAAGCAACACTGAAGGTAAGGACCAGAGCTCCACAGAAGTAAACTGTAGCCAACCTTAACTACAGTGAGTGGAAGAGAAAATTACCCCAGGCCAATATATTTCAGTTTCTTAGCTGACCAGGTCATAGTACCTGTTGCAGTTCCAGTTGCCCCTGTCTTCTAGAAATAGCTGGTCACTGTGATGCATAGCAGGTTATTATGATGCACATTGTTAAAAACCAACCCCCAATGCCAAGTCATCCTGCCTCTGTACTTCCTGTTGCTTATCTCATTTAATCCCTAGACGACCAGAGATCAGGTCCTGATATTTTGGGAATGATCCCAATCAGTGCCCATTGATGTAAATAAATCTGCTTCCAAATCCTGTGTGTCATTTCCATGATTTTGCTTGTAGTTGCCTGAGGACCCAAGCTCCTCTGACCATGAGAACGGCTGAGTTCATATCAAGAAAACCAGAATGACAACTTTCTCAAGGAGAATCAACAGTACAGATTCTCCCCTCTAGTTCTCTTTTTATGCTGTTGGTAACAATATTCAGGTGGGCCATCCACACCCAGGACCATGCTGATTCAGTTCAGCTGGATGTTACAAGTTGACCATTAGTTAATGCATCATAACTCAAATAACTAAAAGTATAAATAAAAGAGGAAACATTACCATTAAGGCAATAGTAAAACAAAGCACACAAAGGGCTACTATAAGTAACTATATGTCAATACATTGGGTAGCCTAAAAAAATGGAGAAACTAGCAATATATAACCAATAAAAATGTTTCGTGACTAGAAAATCTAAAATGGCAATTGTGTAATAAGTTTGGGTCAATAATAAAGAATAAAAACCTTACGACAAAGAAAAGCCTATTACTCAGTAGCTTTACTGTTGATTCTTACCAAGAATTTAGGAAAGAAATCATTCCATTCCTTCCATAAACCTTCTAAAATGTTGAAGAAGAGGAAATACTCCTAAGTTCATTTCACAGTGCCAAAATTTCTTTAAAACGAAAGGCCACGCTTATACTATATGAAATGAAAATTACAATACAATATCAGTGCTGACATAGATGCAAAAATCCTAAACAAAGTATGGGGCTAATAAACTACATCCAACAACATATTAGTTGAGTGATAAATATGATTCAGCAAATAGGATGGATGAGATTAACAGAAGTGGAGAGTTTAAATGGTGTAACAGAAGCCAGCAGCAAAACACAACTGCTCCAGGAACTGGAGCTGACATACATAGAAAACAACTTAGTAAAGAAAAAAACTGTAGATCTCTGGAAATCATGAAAAACTCAATAGGAAATCTAGAAAATACATAGGAGCCAGAGAAATTTAAGAGGACATAGGGAAAAGCAGGAAGCAGTTTGGAGCAATACTCCTTCTCCAGAGAGGAGTACTGTCTCCGCTAATGCAGGTAAGTCTGGGGATGATTGGCATCTCCAGGGAACAAAAATGAGCTGGGCCAGAAGTTATAGCCCCCGTGAAATGCCTGTGGTTATTATAAGCATCAAAAAGAATATCGAGTTTTACTCTGAGATTAATTCCTTTCCATATGGCAGGCTAAATTTGAAGAAGTCTAGTGCAGCTGCCACTACATTTGAGAGTGTTCCGTCAGGAAGGAAAGTGGCTAATTGTTTAAGACTGAGCTATAGAACAACTATAGCACTTCTATAGTTCACAAATTTTAGAGTCACTTACCACAGTGACTGGGTGGGAAACAGTCACATGACATAGTTTTAGAGGAGATACGTAGAAGAAATAGACCCAAGAAGTTTAATCTCAGGCTGGAAAGGACATAGGGGTCTCATCCTCCACGGTGATAAAACTGCTCAGTTGTATGTGCTTTTCAGAAAGTTCAGGGTCAGAAAATGCTGGCATTAGGTATAGCAGACATCTTGACTCCCTCACTTCATCCTTTGTCTGCCTGCAACACAGAACTCAGTGATTTTTATTCTTCATTTTTCAATCTAATCAAGGATATTCCTCAGTTTGGATGTTTTCAACAGTCTGAGGTGGACAAACAGAAAAGTCTGTAGAGTAAGGGGGTAGGGAATAGTGTCTGACAAATACACAGGCTGTAAAGACAATTGGGCAAAGCAGCGACTTGAGGTGCATCTAGAGACACAGAAACTGAGAGAAGCTAGAGTGAATACAGTCTGAGCAAAGGAATTGACATTTTCCCACATATAATATCAGATCAAAATGATAATATATAATATAATATCAACACCAAAGTATAGAAACCCAAAGGAATTATGACTAGGTATTATAATTTCAGACAGTGACTTCAAGCCAAAACTTATCAGAAGAGACACAGGACGACACTATATTTTGTTTAAGGGAATACTTCAACAATAAAAGAGAACAATCATGAATATATGTTCAATAAATTCTGAAACACTGAAGTTCATAGCACAAATACTTTAGACTGGATATAAAACAAATAAGATTTAAAAAGTCAACACAAATATAGTGGAGTCCTCAATATCCTACTATTCCAAAAAGATAGATCAACTAGAGAAAAGTAAATAATGAAATATCAGAGTTGGACCACATCTTTAAACAAATGTACATAATACATATCTATAAAACATTCCATTTAAAAATAAGAGAATGCACACCCTTCTCAGCATATGTGTCTTTTACCAAAAAGAATGCATAATTGTCCATGAAGCATGCTTAAGTAAATACAAAGTAATTGACATTCCCTGATGCATGATATCAGATCATAATGCAAGGAAACTATTAATACAAAGCTACTCACCATAAACAATCTACAAGCCTCAATACAGAAAAAATAAACAAAAAATAGAGAATAGAAAATCACAGAAATAAAATACACTTGCAAACTCTCAACTCTCGCAAAGCAAATCCAGGAGGCATCGAGGTGGAACAAAACAAAGCAACCCAGTTGAATTCTCTAAAATGGTAGCAGTGGAAATAAAAACAAACCAGATGAATAAGACTCTTGACAAATTCAAAGTAGAAATAATAACAGAAAATGAAGGAGAAGTTGAGCAGAATGAATGAAATATTCAGTGAATGTAGAGTAGATACAGATTAAAAATAAAGGAGTATAGGAATGGTACAGAAACTATGAATGTCCAACATAGAAAATAACTAGATTCCATAAAAAAGATTCAAACAGAAATCCAACAGTGTAAATCTTCTACTGAAAGTAAATGCAGCAGAATCAACTAATGTGTAGATAGAACATCATATCTAGAAAACAAGTTTGTGGTTAGGGATCATCAAACGAAAGATTTCAGGGATTTGGGGCTGGAGATATAGCTCAGTGAAAGAAGTGCCTGCCTGGCAAGTGCAAGGTCCTGAGTTTGATCCCTGGTACTGCCAAAAAAAAAAAGAAAAAAAGATTTCCTAAAAATATCAAGGGTCCATGAAAAATCAATACAACAGCTGCAAAACTATGCAGAGAATACTAATATAATATTAATTGGAATCAATGAAAAGTAAGAAACTAGCACAAAAGCCATAAAACATCTATTCATAGAAGTAATAGCAAAAAATTTTCCAAGCATGGAAAAAGAAATTGACATATAGTAAAGTGAGGTATATAGAATTCCAAATAGCCAAGATCCATAAAAAGTACTATACCAAGACATATAATAGTCAAGATTCCAGAAATTCAACACAAAAAGAGAATCAAAAAAGAAACACACTATCTAGAAAGCAAAGCCCATCAGAATTACAGCAGACTTCTCAACATAAACCCTAAAAATAGGGAGAGCTTTGAGTAAAGTATTTCTAGACCTATACTAATCTCAAATCCAGTTTGATGTAACCTGCAGAATATCTTTAAAAATTTATGAAAAAATATTACACTTCCCTGAAAAGAACACCAGAAGAATTCAGAACCACGAAACAGGCACTCCAAAAGATTCTGAAGGATATTCAAGAAATATAATGAAGACAAGAATACAAATACAATGAATCCACCAGGCAAAACAAGCAATAAATATAAAGGAAATCAACAAAAGGAAGATACATATAATTTTGTAGACTTTGAAGTCTCCCCGAAATATGTGCTTCTTTTATTTTATTTTCAGATTCTTATTTTGTCTGTTACTCTTCTAACAGTCAACCTCTGGTTTTGTACCAGCACACCCAGGTTATGTTTTCTTATCTTATTCTGCTGCTTTCTATACACTTCTACCAAACCACTCACTTCTTCTCATACTTAGTTAGCATTAATTTTGCTGAGACTTTTTAAAATTAATTTTTAGTTTAATATGCTTTACCCTATGTCAAGAATATGAGTTGTGTCCAGAGAAAATTAAATTAATGTAATAAATTTTAGTAACTAGTGGGAGAAACTTTAATGCAAATGTAGGAAAGGAGACCATATCAACTAGACTCCAACACACTAAAAATCTGCAGATCAATTTATAAAGTAGGATGAGGAGGAAGAGTGCTTTATTAATAAGTTCCAACATTTACAGGTTGTGTGGGTTCTCTTTTACCACCCTACATTTCCTACTGAAATTTTATTGTCAAATATTTTGCTGTAGTAAAGAGTTTGGTCTCTGAAAATAGATAATGTAGGCTACAAGTAGACCCAATTCTCCCAGCCCTCAGCCCGCTTGCCAGCAAAAGCACTACTTTCTTCAGAGAACCAGCTCTTAGGAGGAACTCAGCTCAGTACTGAAGTTGTCATGGCAAGTATATGAAAAGAGATAAGATAAAACAAGGAATTTTGCAGGTTCTGGGACATCTAGGGATGCCCCAAAATTTACACCAGATACTTCACGGACTTTTCCTACTAAGAAACAATACTGCCAGGAAAATTTAACCACAGACATTTATTAAATCTTTCCACTTGCCTTCTCTCCAACCCTATAAAAGGAAAAATTTCTCTTTGTTCAAGGCAGATGAACTCTAACTGCCTCTAACTTACTCTGCTCTCTAAATGCCTGCACCCAGGCACAATAAATTGCATGCCATGTTGCCTTCACACAAGCCAGTTGGTCTCTACTGGTTTCCCCTCCACCTGTGTGTTAAATATTATAGATGGCTTGTGCTCATATTCCAAATCTGCCCCTAACTAATTATGGAACCCAGGCAAATCACCTAAACTCTAAGTTTAATGTATTAGATTTCAAATCAAGTTCAATAATACTGTATGCCTCACAATGCTGTTGTAGTGATTCAATGAGCTGCATGTAAAGTAGCTAGTATATAGCATATTATATAGTCACGATTTGACATACTCCCACTGTTATGATTAAGTCAGTATGATCGTAGCTGTAGTAATGGTCATCTTCTCTAGCAGTGCAAGTGCCAGAAATAAACATAATTGTAAAATATTGGCAAAAATAGTATATGGTTTGTTTTCCATTTGAGTTTTTATTTTACATTAATTTCTATCTACCTTGATAGTCCTCAGACTGTTAAATAATGTTAATGAAAAGAAAGTAACTCATATCTATATCAGTGAAACATTTTTAACTTTTTGTTCAAATGATCAGTAAGGAAATAAAACTCTTTAGGATCAATTAACCAATTATTCTGTTCCCCCTGAAGCTTGTAAAAGTACTTATTTTTATCAAATCATATAAAATGTATTTACATTTCTGTATGTTTATCTTTGTCTTTATCTTTTATTCTTTTGATCATATATGATTTCTGACACCCAAGGCTATGCATTCTGTGGATCATGTAAGTTTCAAATACAACATCAAACATATTCTGGGTAGGAAAATTTATATTTTTTATCTGAAACAAATTGAGCAAGCCTCCTCTATTTCCTTAAATTTATTTATATATTTTAAATTATTTTTAAATATGCCATCTTAAATTGATAGATTTTCTGAAGTTTTTGTCTCTTCACTTCACTGCAACACAGTTTCAAAAATACGTTGGTCTACAGCAAAGCTAGCAACAGTGGCCAGGAGAGGGCAGCAAAAGACCAGAACAAGTAAAAACATGACAGAATTAACTTATTTGTGAGAGACACACTGAAGGAAGTAAAAAGAAATGCCTCTAGACATACAGTTTTGGCCTTAAGAAAAAGGCTTTGATCTGACCCAAAGCACAGAAGTTTGGGGAAAAACTAAAGAATATAATAAAATCACTATAATTCAAAAGGTTCTGCAATAGATAAAAGAAGAAATTAAACAATGTATTTAAGATCAAACAATCTAGGAACATAGTCCCAAGCCAAATTGGGCTATTAATCACATAACTAATGTTAAGAGTCAATGCTATAGTAAAAACCAAGCATACATAAGGAAAAATGGAATTAGGACCCAAGATAGGAAGGTAAATAAATCTCCGTACTATGCAGTGTTCTTCCAGCATAGTGTGAGAGAATTCCACCTGTTTTTGAAGCAACAATACTTACAAGATACATAAGTAGATAAAGTTTTTTTAAATGTGCACCTAAGTAATTTTAGGCAACTTCATATTGTCCTCATGTTTATGTATGGGGAATAATGAAATATTTAGATAGTGTCTTTTATAAAAATCTGTGAATAAGATGGACAACATTGAAGCATGATGCTAATCTTATGCTGTCACAGAAATGTGTCATGTTTAAGGTTATACTGTTCCCAGTGGAAAGTCTAGTGCTTGATTCCAAAAGTATCATGAACACAAATCTACATAAACAGTTTATATCAGGAAAGATTACATACTATGCCAGGGCTAAAGAATTAAGTAATGTGTGTGGAACCCACAACTGACATTAATAAAAATTAAGGCAAACATTGGTTTGTTTGGGAAGGGTGGCTACCAGAAGCCGCATCTTTTCTAATACAATTCTAGCTTACTCAAGCAATTTTACCACTTTACCATTTTTTGTATAAGTAGCAAGAATCCTGTGCACATCTCTGGCATGGCTTGATTCCATGCATCTGACATGGTAGAAGACTCTCTGAGGAAGATGGACACATGACCTATTCTTGGCCAATCAAGAGCCTTTTCCCTGCACTTTGAATTTTGAAGATTAGAATATTTGGATATATGTGTCACGTTAGCAGCCATCTTGGTGGTGGAGGTACTATTGGAAAATAGTATCTTTTAAACAGGTATATCTTTCTAAAAGATGGGAACTATGATTTTAATTACCTATTGTTCATTCTCTTAGATCCTCCTAATCTTGTAATATTTTCTTGAACTGTATGAGTCCTTAGTATCCTTTGCTAAATTTCCTTTTAGTAAAGTTTGTTAGCATTTCTTATTTTCTTGTCACCAATGGACCTAATTAATGTAACCATATCCTGAATGTAAATGTTTACAATATTGTCATCAACAAATTCTTGTATGGAAACAGGAGATAAATTTTAAGTTTGGTCACAGAATTCGTAATAAGCAGTGTGGTTTTTTTTCTGAAGAGATGTGCTTACCATGTTAAATTTGTTCATTCATTATCTGTAGATGGGTGGAGGGAGATGATGACACTTTGCAATGTTTGCACTTATAGACTATCCTCTGGAAAAAAATAAAATGCAATTAATGACCCATGGAATTGCACTATAGAATAGCTATACTTAAAAATAGCAGTATGTGATTGGCCAGAAAAATAAGCAAATTGTATTCCTAGTAATATTACCTGATTTTCACCTATAGGTGAAATGTCTTGAGTGAGTAACTCTTAATAGGGAATGAAAAAATATGTTATCATTAAGATGTTTAACCAAAAAGGAAAATTATGTTATAATATGTAACTCAGGTTATTCTGTAGCAAAGTTCACAAATTCAAGAATCTATTAATATTGGAAGAGGGCATAAATGGTTGTAATACATCTAAAGTTCTTTCAACTGTGCCAAAGTGCTAAACAAATCCATTAGTGCATTGTGTTCCTGGTCTCAGATCTGGACCTATTAAGTGTCATAAAACATTGTTTTAAAGAAAACGGTATCATAGTGAACAGTGTTTTATGTTTTAAAATTAATAATTCTTGCATGAAGTTAATATATTTGTACAAGACAAATACTGAAAGGAAAACAGAGGTTTTACTTGATATTAAGTAACATTTATATACAGGTTTTTAAATAAATTTAATTTTAACAAACATAAAGTATTCATAAAAGTACATGGTGGGATAATATTGATATTTTGATACATGTACACAATATGTGATCAGGTTAAACACATCTATCTCTTCAAACATTTCACTATTTTATGACAAGTCATTGAAAATCATTTCTTCTGGCTTTTTGAGGTATGCAGTACATAATCACTATAATCATCCTATTGTATAAAAGCACATCACAAATACTCACTTCTATCTAAATGTAACTTACCGCACATAGACCAACCTTTCCCCATTTCTTCCTTGCTTCTACTCTACTGAGCTTTTGGTAACTTCTATTTTACTCTCAACTTCTAGGAGATAAAATTGTTATATTCAAGATATAAATGATACATGTGGTATTGTCTTCATATCCTGGCTAATTTCACTTAGCATAATTGTAGTTCTATCCTTATTGCAAATGACAAAACTATGAAGTTTATGAATGAACATATGAAATTTTATGAATAGTTGTTTTAGTGTTCTTATAGAATAGTTTTTTTTGCTGCTCCTGGTGCTGCATGCATGTACTCCCAACACTTGAGAGACCGAGGCAGAAGGATCACAAGTTTAAGGCCAATCTAGGCTACAAAGTGAGCTGAAGTGCAGCCTGAACTGCATAGTAAAACCATGTCTCAAAAAGATACGAAAGACTTGCTCTTAAATGAACAAAAATGTGCAGGTTTATCTTCAACATACTAATTTTATTTCCTTAAAAATATATATCCAGTGGAAGGATCATTCGATTATATAGTAATATCAGCATTTTATTTGTCAAAAATCCTCAATCCTGTTTTCCTAAATAGCTCTATAAATTTATACTACTACATACAGTGCATATTTGCTTTTTCTCCCACATCTTTACCAGCATTATCTTAATCTTTTTTATAATAGTTATTCTTACCGTAGTGAGTACAAGTCATAAACAAAATATAATCCTCTAACAAATAAAAAAGAAATAAGTCATAGGATAAAAATTGCTTTTCAATGAACAGAAGAAACCAAAATTATAAATGACACTGTCTTATCTTAAAATGTATCTTAAAACATTTATCTTAAAAATTATATCTTAAAACTTTATTTATCTTGAAATATTTTGAAGGAACAGAATAGATACTATGGGGAGTTCTTTAAATGTCTCCCTCCTTATTTATCTATTTTCTATTTTGCTTTCTTTACATATTTTAATTTGTATTTTTAAAATTTTAATACTAATAATATTGATGTTTTAGATATCATGTTTACTATATTATAGCATTCTGAATTTTTCTGCATAATTACTGTTGCTGGTGGTATTTATACCTTCCTGTTTCCTCTTATTCATTAACATATCTTTTTCAGTTCGAAAAACGTCTCCCAGTATTTCTTGTAGGACAACGTGGGTAGAGTGATAGCCTCAGCATCTGTCTGAGAATGGCTTTCTCCAATTTTGAAGGATAATTTTGTAATAGATATTGCGAAAGGGAAAGAATTTGCTTTATAGGAAATAACAACTGGGATGAGGGAAAGAAGAAAAGAAAGAAAGAAGGGAAATAAATATATGTGTGTGTGTATATATATATATATATATATATATATATGATAGCTAAGATAATTGTACTACTAATTTCTATTGGTCTGTTGAAAGAAACAGTTTATGTTTAATTATTTGATCAGTCTTGCATACCTCTATCTGGCAATCTGAGCAACTACTTTGAAAATAACAATAAGAAATACAACAATCATTACTGATTTTCTATCACCTTCTTTGAAATTCTGTATCTTTTTATACTTTTTGTGTTATTTTGCTTTTTTCTTTGTTTTCATTATTTTGTTTTTGTTCTTTTCTGTTTAAAATGAAAAAGAATTTCCCCAGCTGCAGTTTTTTCCCCTAAGTATTGTTACAAATTCATGCAGCTTTACACTAGCCTATAAATTTCTGTTGAGAAATGTGCTTTCAGGAATATAGGACACTTTTATATTTTATTTGATTCTTTTCACTAGCTGTCTTCAAAATCTTCCTTATCATTTACTTTTGAGAGATTCATTATAATTCTTGTAGCAGACTTCATTTAGTTGAACCTAACTGTTGATCTTTGAACTCCTGGTATGTTGTTGAACATTTGTATTCTTCTCTAAATTGGAGAACCCTAATATTATCTCATTTAATAAACTATTTACTTCATAGGCCTTCTCAAATCCTTCTTAACCCTCCATAATATGAATATTTTCCCTTTAATGCTATGCCAATGTTGTTGGAAACTTTAAAATTTTCTTTTCATTCTTTCTCATTTATTTTTTCTTTTTCCTTTACCAGTTAAGTATTTTCAATAATTCTATCTTGGAGTTCACAATTCTTCTCTTGATGTACTCTCCTACAGATGTCTTCTTTTGCATTTTTTATTTGTTCAGTGTATATTTCAGCAGAAGGTCTTGATGTTTTACATACTTTTATCTCTAATAAATTTCTCTGAGTATTGAATCTTTTCTTTGTGTTTTGATGTCACTAAGGTTCCTTACAACAACCATTTTGATTTCTTGCTCTGAGAAATTTTTCATGTTGATCACGATCTGCTCTCTTTCTGAAAGCTTATTTTGATCATTAAGTGAAGCATGATTTCCTGAAAGTTCTGGATGTCTGGTATTCTACATGATTTGGGCACTGAAGAATCATTATGTTTATTTCAGCCTTCATGATTTGGTTTTGTTTGTACCTGTCTTTTTGAAAATTCTACAGAGACAGCCTATTTTCTCTAGGGCTATTGTCACCTTCACTATTTCATCACAAGATGAATCCCTAAACCCAGTTTGACTACTATTAATTCTCTGTTGGTGTGCGTCTTAGCTTTTCGCCTTGCTGAGAGGTTAAAGAAGGAAAGGTTTGTTTTAGTTCACAGTTTTTAGAAGTATCTGTCCATGGTCAGCTGGCTCCCAGACAGGGCTGCATAGCAGAAGGACATCACAGCGGAAAAAGTAGTCCATGGGGAGGAGAAAGCAGACAGTGAAGCAACAAGCATCAACAGCAAGCCTGCCTTTCCTCTCTCTATTCCATCTAGGCTATAAGCCCATTGATTAGTGCAACCCATACTCAGAGTGGGACCTCCATTATCCACACCCTAAACTATGCTAATTCTGGGCAGTGGGCTAATTTAGTATTACACTTACTCTCAGCATTGCATGGTCCTATTAAGCCCTAGCTCTAGCCATGCCTGTGAATCCCCACCTATGAGTGCATAAAGCTTTGGGGGGGACATCTAGTCACAAGCCATAATAGTCAATGATGTATCATTTTTATTGTTTTTGTTTTGTTTTGGTTTTGCCTATGCTCTTGGTATCTTGCTATTGTTCTTTATTATTATTATTCTCTTTAAAATAAAAAATTAAAAATCATGTCATTTTGAGCACTAGTAGATGATCCAAGCGCAGGTGTGTCTTACATCTGTACTTAGTGAGTTGAACATAAAAATCTACACTTGATCTTAGCCAAAAGGCTGAGAAGCAATGAACAGAAAAAGTCAAGATTGAATCTCAAAAGAATAAGGGTAGTCCATCCTCTTAAATCTTTCTCTGTACACTCAGATGTCTTTACTTCAGATAACACTAGCCACAGATAATATTAATCTGAATATAAGTCTAATAGACTGGAGACATATATCACTGCTTAGCAGTGAAATTGTTGCATATTCTCAGTTTGTCCTGGTAATAGGGATTATTAGTATCTGTGCAATATTTGATTTCACTAAATTGACAATACCAGGACAAAGACTCAAGATAACTACCCAGTCTTACTTTTAGTGATTAGACTCTTATTTCATGCTATATTGTCCAAGCTTGGGGTAGTATTGGTAAAATATGCCCATTTATTATCATGACTGACACATAGCTAAGTTTTTCCTGAATCTCACAACCACACTAGTCTGCACAAATCTTAGGTATACTTTCAAGCCCACCCTATAACGGACAATTAAGACTAAAACATGAACCTATCCCACTGAGGCTCAGGTCTCTGTGAGCTCCAAGGAAAAGTCTTATTTCTAGATTTTGTAACCTGCTCTCTAATAAGTACAGCCTCTTTTCCCACTCTGCCGCCTGAAATTAGAAAAGGGGTAATCAAGGCAGCCAACCATCTATCTGAAATAGTTGTGGTGATTCAGTACATGGTTAGGACTTTTGGTGTTCTGCCCAGAAATGGATTTATTTTGAGGGGCCTGGTACTGAACTTCAATTCTGTGACCTTGACTTAATATATTCTGGCTACCCTAAACAGTAGTGAGATCTCTCCATACTGAGCTGATTGGAGTTGGGGGGAGGTTGGGATGTTAGCAATGTTTCCATTAATGCTTTCTTCAATCAACATATTTTTCATGACACTAAAACCAGACACTATGGTCACTCACCTAGTTTCCCCAGCTTTTATAAAGATAGACTTTTAGAGTACTTTTTGAAATTGTTGTATCCATGGGGAGGTGATTGATTCAGGATCTTACAGTCAGCTTGTGTGACCTCATTTTTATATGGCTTTATATCAGCATAAGAAAACTGTAGAAGAACAAACATTCAAGTTCCTAAAAATTTCAACCAATAATGCATACTACAGCTCAATAGGAAGTGTTAATATAGGACAACAACAATTTGCTTCACATTCTGCACTGGTATTCAAAAGTCAAAAGAAAGGAGTTTAGTAGAACCAGACAAATGGAATTTATATTTCCATAAATGCAAAACCTATATTGTTTTACATATTATGTAGTATTTACTTTTATAGTTTTTACAAACATTTTGAAGAAAGTTTTAGCCCTTTCTAATTACATTTTTAAAATTAAAGTGAAATGATACTTTATAAAATACTATTTCTAGGAAGCCTTCATATAAATTGAAGTGTATTGTACTGGATTTCTTCAGGTAAAGGAAAATGATGGCAGATTAAATCTCAAATATAAAGAAGATATCTAGAAATGGTAAATATATGCATGTATATGAGATTTTTTACTTTTATACCTAGTTTTATAATTTTATAATACTTTAACATAAATATTGGTTTCTTTTCTAAAATTAAATTGAGTGGTACCTTTTAGATATACGTAACAATCATATTCATCATACAGTATTTTTACCTGTTCATGATATATTTTGATTTCCTTTTATTTTCTCAATCCCTTCTGCTCCCTTGAACCCCCCTTTCCCTCCCTGTTTACAAAAATTTGTTTCCATTTTATCCTATTTAATAATTTATTTACCTTTTCTGTTCCTTTTCCCCTAATCCAACTATAGTTCCTCTTTACTTTAGAGCAATTATTTCTCATTTCAAAGTATTTACAGTACATTTTGGTCCTTACAACTTTAGTTTCTTACGCCAAGGAGACCGTATGATATTAACAAATGTGAGCCTAATTTATTTTATAGTCTCAAGCTTACCTATAAATTTCTCAAGTTTACTCTAATTTCATTTTATGGAAAAAAAGAGTTTAAGAATTTCCTAACAAGATGATAGGGGAATGTCAGTAGTTAGTACAGTGCATATTATTATCTTTAAAATATTTACTCAGAGTGTAGGACATAGGCCTAAAATTTCTCCAATTGATATGAGCACAAACCTTTCTTTTCTATGAATTGAGACACTAATAATAAAACTAATGTGCAGTCTTGCAATCTTTTCCCTTCCTTCCTATCCTCTTTCCCCCATCCTAGTTCCTTTTTCCTTTTTAACAATTTTTTTTACCATTTTATAATAGCTAATTTAGAGATTATTTAATCTTTTAATTTCTCACAAAGGTAGACAATACAGTGTTACACATGTTTGTCTGATTCATTTCACTAATGAGTATGGTCTCAACCTGCATTCATTTATTTATGAAAGTCTCCAGATTGTCCTTCTTTATGGCTGAGTAGTATCCCATGATACAAAAATACCACATTTTTTTATCCATTCCTCAGTTGATAGACATTTGGGTTTTTTCCCAGGTTTTAACCATTACAAATTGTGTCAATGTAAACATTGGTGCACATATATCACTGTGGAATGATGTTTATAATTCCTCTGGGAAAATATCCAGAACAAGAATACCTGGGTTGAATAGGACTTCTAATCCTAGCTCTTTGAGGAATCTGCATACTCATTTGCACAGTGCTGGCACCATTCTGTACTCCCAGAAAGAGTAGAGAGCTGTTCCTTTTTCATCACAGTCCCTTCAGCATTCATTATAGCTTAACAGATGATGTCAATTTTTTCTAGAGTGACATGGAATCTCAGTGTTAACTTGCATCTCTGAAAGGACCAATGATATTGACATTTTTTTCACATATTTACTTACCATTTGTATTTTTTCATCTGAGAAGTGTGCATTCATCTCAGCTGTCCATTTTAGGACTGGATCTTTGAATTTGGGAAGTCTGGTATATTTCAAGTATTTATTTGTTCTACATAGAAGTCCTTCGTCTCAGGGACAACTGGCTGATTTTTTTCCAATCCCTGGGTTGTCTTTTCCCTCTGTTGGTGATTACTGTTGATGTCCAAAAGCTTTTTAATAAGATGACAATCGAATTTTTGATTTTTTGGAGTATTTCCCATGCAGTTTGGCTTTTCTTCAAGAACTCTCTGCCTACATCTATGTCTTCAATATTTCTACCTATTTTCTCTTCCAATAGATTCTAATATTTAGATCTTTGATCCATTTTGACTTTAGTTTAGTGCATGATGATAGACATGGGCCTAATTTTAGTCTTTGGCATATACAGAGACAATTCTTCCAGCAGCATTTTTTAAACAGGCTATCTTTCTTCCAGTGAACATGTTTTGCCACCTTGTCAAACATATGGTGGGTGAGTTTGTTTGAGGTTGTGCCTGTATCTTCTAATCTATTCCACTGATCCTCAGATCTGTTTTGTTGTTGTTGTTGTTGTTGTTGTTGTTTTTGCCTGTACCATGATGATTTTATCACAGTAGCTTTGCAGTATAATTTCAAATCAGGGATTGTGATGCCTCTGCCTTGCCTTGTGGCCCAGAATTGCTTTTGCTATTCCAGCTCTCTTCTGGTCCCAAACTAATTTCAGGATGATAGGAAATTAACAGTGGTTGCTGTATTACATATTGTTATCTTCAAAGTAGTTGCTCAGATTTCCAGATATAGGCATACATCACTGATCCAACAATTTAATATGATGTTCTTCTCAGTAAATCATTAAAATTAGTAGTACAATTATCTTAGTTATTATATATATATATATATATATATATATATATATATATATATAAACACTTCCTATTTGCATTTTCCCCTTTCCTTCATCCTAGTTGTTCTTTCCTTTGGAGCAATTTCTTTCCCCTTCACAATGTCTATTGTACCTTTCAGATTTTATTAACACTTTCAGGTTCTTACACTAGGGAGATAATGTGATGTTTATTTCTCTTATGAGTATGGTCTCTGCATAAATTTACCTATAAAAGCCTCAAGTTGATCTTTCTTTATAGCTGAGTTATACTTCATTACATAACTATACAACATCTTTTTTTTCATTCCTTAGTTGATTGGGAATTTGATTTGTTTCCAAGATTTAGCTATGCCAAAATTCTCTGCTATAAACATGGGTGCATATATATCACTGTGGTATGATGTTTTCTGTTCTGGAAAAATACCAAAAAGAGGAATGGCTGGGTTGAGTGGGACCACTAATACAAGTTTTTTGAGGATTCTCCACAATGATTTGCAGAGTTCCTGTACCAATCTATACTCCAAACAGTGGAGAAGTGTTCGCTTTTCCCCACCAGCCTTCCAGCATTTGTTATTGGTTGATTTGTTTTTTTTCTTTCAAAGAGAAAAAATAACAAAATAGCAACAACCAACAAAAGCAAAACAAAGCAAAAACAACAAAAATCATACAGGGTTTCATAACAAAATGATAGGAATTAACAGTTGTTGTTATGCTACATATTGTTATCTCAGTGAAGTTGATCAGATTACCAGATGTAAGAATGCAAGATTGATTGAACTGTTAAAAAGAATAAAAAATAATAGAAAACATTAAAAATGATTCAGAGCTTCACTAAACAAGATGATAGAAATTCAACATTGGTGGTTATCTTGCATATTGTCTTTAATTTAGTTGTTCGGATTACTAGATATAAGCATGCAAAATTGGTTTAAAAATTAAGCATTAATTATTCCTTTCAATAAACCATTAGACATCCACAGTAAAATTATCCTAGATATCCTTCTGTACACACATGCTTATACATACATATATATTTTCCCTTCATTCTTTCTTTTTCTCCTTTCCCTCATCAGAGTTGTTGCTTCTCTGAGCAATTTCTTTCCATTTCATAATATCTATTGTCCCTTTTGAGTTTCATTTACTCTTTTAGGTTCCTACACTAGGGAGATAGTATGATGTTTACACATGTGGGTCCAATTTATTTCACTTATGGTATAGTCTCTCGTTGCATCCATTTACCTATGAAAGCCTCGAGTTCATCCTTTTTTAATAGCTGAGTACTACTCAGTTGTATAAAATAGCATACCTTTTTTATCCATTCCTCAGTTGCTGGGCATTTGGGTCATTTTCAAGATTTAGCTATAACAAACTGCGCTGCCACAAATGGGTGCACATATATCTCTGTGGTATAATGTTTTTAATTCTTCTGAAAAAATACCCAGAAGGGCAATAGCTGCATTAAGTAGGACTTCTAATCCTAGTTTTTGGAGGAATTCCACACTGATTTCCATGATGATTTCACCGATCTACACTCACACCAGCAATGAAGGAGTGTTCCTTTACCCCCACAGCCTGTCCAATTTTGTCATTGGTTGATTTCCTAATGGCAGCCATTCTTTGTGGGGTGAGATGGAATCTCAGTGTAGTTTTTATTTGCATTTCTTGAATGACCAATGATGTTGACCATTTTTTCATATATTTATTTGTCATTAGTATTTGTTCATTTGAGAATTGTGTATTAATCTCAGACGCCCATTTTTGGATTGAGTCTTTGAATTTTGGGGGTCTGATTTTTTAAATTTTTTATATGTTCTATATAGAAGTCCTTTGTCTGAGGGAAAGTTGGACAAAACTTTTTCCCAATTCATGGGTTTTCTTTTTATACTCTGTTGGTGATTTCTTTTAATGTGCAAAAAAATTTTAAGATGAAATCCAGTTGTTGATTCTTTGAAGTATTTATTTCATTTTTGTTCATAAACTCTCTGCCTACCCCTATGTCTTCAAGACTTCCACCTACTTTCTCTTCCAATAGATTTAGTGTTTCTGTTTTAATATTTAGCGCTTCAATCCATTCTGATGTTAGTATGGTGCATGGTGATAGACATGTGTCTAGATTTAGTCTTTGGCAAGTGGAGAGTCAGTTTTTTCAGCACCACTTATTAATGTGGCTATCTTTATTCCAGTGCACATGTCTGACACTTTTGTCAAACAAAATGTGGCTGAGTGTGTTTGTGGTTTTGTATGCATCATCTAATCTGTTCCGTTTATTTTCAGGTCTGTTTTTTGCCAGTACCATACTGATTTTTTCACAGTAGCTTTGTACTATAATTTCAAATCAGGGATTGTGATGTTTCCTGCCTTTCCTTTGTAATTCAGGATTCCTTTTGCTATTCTAGGCCTCTTCTGGTTCCAGATGAACTTTCAGGATGTTTTCTCTAGATCTATGTAGTATCCTACTGGTATTTTAATTGGGATGGCATTGAATCTGTACAATAATTTTGGGATTATGGCCATTTTCACCATGTTAGTTCTTCCTATCCTTGAGCAAGGGATATATTTCCATTTTCTGAATTCCTCTTTGGTCTCTTTTTTCAGAATACTTTAATTTTCTCTGTATATATCTTTATTTCCTTGGTTAGATTGACTCATACATATTTCATTTTTACATGCTATTATGAAAGGTGTGTATTCCCTAAATTCTTTCTCAGTGTGTTTATTATTTGTGTATAAGAATCCTGTTGATTTTTGGGTGTTGACTTAGAATCCAGCTATGCTACTGACTTCGCTTATTAATTCTAGGATTCTTTTGGTGGAATTTTGTTGTCTTCCATGTGGAGTATCATGTCATCTACAAATAATGATAATTTCATTTCTTCCTTTGCTATCTTTGTTCATTTTATTTCTCTCTCTTGTCTAATTGTTCTGACTAATGTTTCCAGAATTATGTTGAATAAGAGTGATGATAGTGGATATCCTTTTCTTTTTCCCTCTTGCATATCTCGCTAAGCTTCCCTGGGCTTCCTAGAGGTCAGACTCATTCCATGATGGTGGCACAGACAGTCCCAAATCTAGCCTATCCCCAGTAGCTCAAGGAATATCCCTGTCTTTCCCAGGTGTCAGATTGTCCTGTGATGGCAGCAGAAGATGGAGGCTGAGTCTGACATCTCCCTGGTAGCTCAAGGAACATCCTTGGCTTCCCTGGGGTTCTCTCTTGCCCCGTGATGGTGGCAGGAAGTAGAGCACCAAGTCTGGCATCTCATAGACAGCTCAAGGAATGACCCTGGCTTTTTTCGGGGTCCAGTGCTATTTAATATCCATATGTTTATGGAGTTTTTGTAGTTTCTTTTGTCATTAATTTCCAATTTCATTGCACTGTTGTCAGAAAATATGAGTCGGAAAATTTCAAATTCTTTGTACTTACTTAAGCATGTTCTGTGGGCTTGTATATGGACTATTTTAGAGAATGACCCATGTGCAGAAGAGAAGAATATGTATTCTAATTTTGTTGGATGGAGTATGTTATAAACACCTAGTAAGTGCGTTTGTTCACATGTTTAATTTATTTCCCATATTTTTTGCTGAATTTTTGTGCACTTGATCTATCTTTTTGTGACAATGGGGTATTAAGATACCCCTATTACAATTATTTTATTGCTTATTTGATTTTTCATATCTGTTAAAATTTGTCATATATGGTTGAGTGCTCCCATTTTCCTGAATTCATATTTATGATTATTATCTATTTTTCATTTAGTTTTCCCTAAACAAGTATATAGTGATCTTCTTTATCTCTGTTGATCATACTTGGTTTGAAATTTACATTGTCTGCAAACAGACTAGCTTTCTCTGCTTTTTCTGGTTCCCTGTTGCATGAAGTACTGTTTTCACTTCTTTGACTTTCAATCTATGAATTTCCTTTTCAAGTTAAATACATTTCTTTTGTACAGTATATTGTTGGATTTTGTTTCTTGATCATCCTGCCAGTCTGTTTCCTTTGGTTGGGGAGTTGAGGACACTTACATTGATGAGTATACCTGATATGTATTAGCTTATCTTTGTCATGATATTTTCTTGCTGTTGCTTCCCTGTTGTCCCTCTGTTCAATTGCTTGCCCTGCCTGATGTTTTTTTCTGTTGTTGTTCTTTGAATTGTGGTCATTTTTATCTCTATCTAGAGTATCTTTCAGTAATCTTTGTAGGTTTGGTTTGGTGGTCATGAATTTCTGCCATTATTCTTTGTCGTGGAAATATCTTATTTCTCCATAAATTTTGAGAGATATTTTTTCAGAGTACATCAGTCTGGGTTGGAAATTGTTTTTTTATAGGACATGAAATACTTCACTCCAAGCTCCTTATGACTGGAAGGTTGCTTCTGAGAAGTCTGCTGTGATTCTGATATACTTTCCTTTATAGGAGGCCTATTACTTCACTCTAATAGCTTTTAATATTCTATTCTTGTGCTGAATTTCTGGAATTTTGATTATTATATGTCTGGGTATGGATTTATTTTGGTCATGGGTGTTTGGAGCTCTATATGGCTCACATAACCATATGTCAGTTTCTGTTCCACATTTGAGAACTTTTCTACTATTTTTCCTACAAAGGCTCTCTTTATATTATTTGTGTTGCCACTTCTTTTTCATTGACTCCATGATGTCTGCATTTAATTTCACATGGTACACTGTAAATAGGTGGTTTAATGTGTGTGGATGTAAAACAAATTTGGTATTTTGATTAAAATTATTAATTTAGGAGAAGTCACATGTGTTCCTTCAACTTTTTTTCAATGTTTGGTAGGCTTGAAAATTTTCAAAATTAAAGGTTAGATGAAAATTAATGTTGAATGAAAACTAATGCTTAAAATCTACTTATTCAGTGTTGCTTTGTATGTGAATGTGGGTACAAATGTTAACGTGCTTTTATGTCTTTCAACTTCTACTTCTTTACCAATTGCTTTATTGATTATATTGCCTTTAATTATGCTAAAATATGAATAATCTATAAATTGCCATTGTAACCATTTTTAGTATATGTACTATGAAAGCAAGCACAATTTAATTACTTTTAAGTGTACATTTTGGTGGCATCACATTATTATACAATCATCATTACTGTCCATCTCTAGATTATTTTGATCTTCTCAAATGGAATCTCTATGCCCATCAAACCATAACTCCTTATTCCCTTTTTCTCTATTCCCCTTAGCAATTAGTTATAGCATTTGTTCTACTATCTTTTCTTTTCATTAGCTGGAATAAAACTTAGATTCTGATCTCATCAAGATAGTGCTTTTTTAAACTTTGAAATAATTTTAGATTTGTGAAAATTTTGCAAAGATATTTCAAATTTCTTATGTGCTTTTCCTGTAGCTTCCCTCATTACTATATTACAGTTATCATCGTACAATTATCAAACCATGAAATTAACCTTGATACAATACTATTAAGCCAGGTGTAGCAAATGGTGCCTGGGGGCCAAAACTGATTGACTGCCTATTTTTATAACGTGGTCCTGGTATACAGCCATATTCTTTAATTTTCTTCTTTCGCATATGCCCTATTGCCAGCAAGGTTCAATGGAAATCAGTAGTTGTAACGGAGACCATATGGTCTTTAAAGTCATAAAACCTTTTCTCTTCTTTGAAGTAAACCAAATACATTATTCAAAGATAATTAGTTTTCCCCTAATGTTTGTTTTCTGCTCCAGGACCCAATTCAGGATTTCATATTGCATTCATTTATTATGTGTCTTTATTCTAACTTATGACAGTTCCTCAGTTTTTTCTTTCATGATATTGAGACTTTTGAAGAATGTGAATCCATAATTTTCCCAGCTGTTCCTTGATATTTGCCTGATGTTTTCCAATGATTAAATTGATGTTGTTATACAGTTTTACAAGAATACCATAGAAATCATGTCGTGTCACTTTCAATACATCATATTAAGTATATATGGCATCAGTATGCTTTTTATTCAGTATGCTTGATTAGTTGGCTGCATTGGTGTTTGCAGGTTTATTTCTATTATAAAAATAAATACAAGCTAGGCATAGTGGCGCACACCTGTAATCTTAATTATCTGGGAAGCTGAGGCAGGAGAATTGAGTTTGATCCCACTTAGCAAGAACTTATCTCAAAAAGTGAAAAAGAGCTGGGGACATACCTTAGTGTGAAGGCCCTGGGATCGATCCCCAGTACCACAATGAGAAAAGAAAGTTATTTTCTTATTTTTACGTAAAGAATATTGTGTGGTACTATACTTTGAGGCTGTGTAAATATCTTGTTTCTCATTCTGCTTAATCTCAGTAATTTTTAGCAGCCATTTTGCCTGTAGTGGTTATTACTTTGGTATTTGCCTAATGATGAGTTTTTTGAGTCTTGCATTATTACTTCAGCATTTGGTTAATGTCAGGAAGAACTGTTTATGCACATTTGGTTAGTATTGTGTATATATGTATTTATATGTATACACATGTATAGATATAGATATAGATATAGATATAGATATAGATAAATCTGGATTTACTGATATTTGTTTTGTTTCTAATTTAATTGATACCTTATAATCGTACATATTTTGGGGGCACAATGTGATTTTTTTACATGTATATATTGTGTAATAATCAAGTCTCAGATATTTAGTTCATTATCTCAAGTATTTATCAATTTTTGTGGTGAGAACATTGAAAAATCCTCTCTTTAAGCTATTTTGAGATACATGATATACATTATTGTTAGGTAAATTTCCCTTCTGTGTAGTGTTACTGAACTTAATCCTCCTATCTACTGATGACTTTATATCCATTAACCAATCTCTTGCCATCTCCCCTTTCCACAATAACCTCCCCTGACTCTGGGAATCACTATTCTACTCCCTACTTCAATGAGATCAAAGTTTTACTTTATTGTTCATATTGTTCTAACCTTGTCTACGGAGTGTTTCTTCCATTTGATCCTGTGCCATTTCATTATATGCCTATCGTTATTTGACCACTGATATTTTTGGGGGGTACCCTAAAGGTGTTTCAGGCTCATACTTCCATTGCTTTGCTGTTTCTCAGCAGAAAAATGACTTGTTTCTGACCGTAGTGATTATAGAAATGAGAGAAAAACAAAATTGGAGTTTCCCATCAATACTCTGTTCATAACAGACAAAGTCTCTTTTTTCGAGGGATATACCTGGACAACTTAGAATTTTATTCTCAGTATCTCTTCATAGTTTGAAACTCAGTCTGTTTACCAGTAAAAATGAGATGAAGAAAAATAGCTATGAAATTCACAGGTGTCTTCTCCTGCCAGTCCCACCCCAATTACAGACGGGCAATATTTGGATTTAGATTTCATTCACAAATTTCTCTGCTGTTGTTTCCTTTCAGAGTCTTAAGGCTATTTCTTTATATGTCATTTCTATAATTTTTAGTTGCTATCATTGTGTGAGAGTCTGTAATCACCTTTTGCCATATTGGCCAGCCTACTTTGCTTGTATCAAATAGCCAGATTTTTTGTGAATTTATCTGTGACAATTCTTTGCATATTTTATTGACTGGTAATTTTTCATTTTCAATCCATTTTCAATATACAAATGAATACTTACATTTTAAAGCAGAGCTATAGCTTTATAATTACATTTGAAATGTATTTTAATTACATTTATACATGTAGGTTGAGTATCCTTACCCAAAATGCTTGAGATAAGAAAATGTTTTGAATTATGATATTTTTTAGATTTTTTAATATTTGCATATAGATAGGACATAGTTTGGGTATGTAACTTATGTTTAAATATGAAATTTATTTTACCTATAAGTATCTTTTACACATAATCTGAGGTAATTTTGTACAGTATTCCTGGTGTGCCTAAATTTTGACTGTGGATTACCACGTGTTCAGATATGAAATTTTCCAATTGCAGAATCATGTTGACACTCAGAGTGTTTTGTATTCTGGAGAATTTCAGATTTCAGATTTTTGGGTGTGGGAATGTTCAACCTTTACTGCTTACATCATTAACTGGTATACTCCAAATGACAGCAAAGATGAACCTTTTAAACCTTTCAATGATGAAAACAGCCTGCTGCGACACATGGGCTACTGATGCGCAACCACTGCATTATGATGCACGATGCATTCATGTGTATTCCTGGTGTTATTACAATTACCAAAGTTCTAGTGTAATGTAAATTGGTATATTAAATGAATTTCATTTCTTCTGTAAAATTTTAATAATTTATTTTTAAATTCAAGTGAGCATCGAAGATTCAGAAGATTCTGATTTTTCAAGAATCAACAGTTAGTGAAGAAATTAGTGATTCTGAGCATGAAGAGCAACTCCAAACAAAAGTTTTTTTCAAAAGTTTGAAGAATTAATATGAATGATTGTACCTTCGTATTACGTGTAGAATGGCTGTCATAGCCAATAAATTTTCTAATTACAATATATAAGATTTAGATTTGAAAATAGTTTTAAAGTTATTAATTTTAAAAGTACAAGCCCATTTCAAATATAGTTGAATTGTGTTCTAACCTGCCTGGTTTTTCTGTGAAAAAACACTAGTCACTGAATTTTTTGGCTGTTATAGGAGAAAGTCATAATATGATAGATGAGACTTTATAAATAGATTCCTTCAATCTAATATCTGGTTTTAATGCTTTGTATCTGTATGGATATTCTATGCACCAGTTTGTTCATCATAAAAGAGGATTACAATATAGTTATCTTAACTGATTATTGTGACCATTAAGTGAGATGATATAAGTAAAATGCTTATAACTACCAACACTGCAAATAGTCAGTTCATATTAATTTTTGGTCTTAGAGAAATAAAAATATGTTTGCTTTCACAACATGTGCATCTACTGATAATGGATTACTAGTTATATAAAAATTTTGCTTCTTTTTTAGCATCTTTTTTGATAATACTAACCATTCTAAGACTTTTCTCCCCAGAATATCATGACTCTTGTATAGTTCAGCAAATGAGCACATTATTCGTGTTTGTGTGAGATTGTGTGTATGTCTACACAGAAGTCTATCTGTGCTTACAAGCTTTAAAATATTTTGAGCTTTTGTTTGTTTGACCTGTTTATGAGAGTGGGGTATTGAAGGCTGCTACTACAAATATGTTTGTGCATATCTGTTCTTTTGACCTTTTATGCCTAGATTTGTTTTATGGGATTGGGTGCACCAGTATTCGGTACACATGTATTTAAAATTATCCCTTCCTGCGGAATTCTTCTCTTTACCAATGTGAGGTGAAACCTTCTTTTTCTCTTCTGATAAGATCTGACTTGGAGTCCACTTTGTGTGAAATTATGATCAATACTACCACATTTTTTCTGTTCTGGTTACATGGAGTATTGTCTTCCATCATTTATTTCTCAGTCTACGTCTTTGTCTAATGGATCAAGGTGTCTCTCTTGCACGCAGCGTATAGGTAGGTTTTGGTTTTTGTCCCAGTGTGCCTGTCCATGTCATTCTTGTTATTGTGTTAATTTTTCGTGGCTGCTTCCTTTCTATTTTCCTTTTGTTTAACTATTCTTCCAGTTAGGCGCATTGTCATTTGGAATCTGACAATTTTTGCCTTGCTGCATCTGTTTAAAGTTGCCCCACAAGTTATTTTCTGTAATGCTAGTTCGGTGGTTATGAATTTATTTAGATTCTCTTTGTTGTGAAGGTTTGTATTTTACCATCAGGTTTAGAGGCTAATTTTTTAGATTATAGTCATCTTGCTTCATCCTTGTTTCTAAGAGGATTGTGGCTCAATAACTTCACTTTAAGCTCTCTTGGCTTTTAAGGTTTATGTTGAGAAATCTGTCATTATTCTCCTAGGCTTGCCTGTATGGATTACATTTTTCTCTAATGGGTTTCTTTTTTAAACTTGGTTGCTTTATTTTATTCTTTCAAAATTCAAAAAAAGCTTTACAATATCTTTTTCCCCCTGTTCATCTTCAAGGCTTCATGGAAAGACAATGAAAATTTTATCACATCAGCTGGGTATATACAAGAACAATGGATCATTTACAAACAAATCTCTTCAATCAAGGACATTTTGCAAAATACATGCTCTGCTACACATCTGAATTTACCTACAATCAGGCTTTAAAATATATTTTGAAAAATTAACACTGACAAGCCTAGAAGAATAATGCTGAAGGCAAGCTCTAAACAATTTTACATGTTCCTTGTAATTTGAGGAAATGAAAGAATAAATTACCAGTGGAACTTACATCTAAATATATGTTAGTAAGATTTTTAAATGAATTTTAACAAAATGAACAATTTTTGCTGCTGGTAGTTTCTCACTTTTTATTTTTAAACTTGTGACATCTTGACCAAAGGAGCTGAATCCTGGGACTAGACTATTTAAAGAAAAAAATAAACATTGGGAACACCTTCTGAGTCTTTCTAAACCTTACTTCAATAGTCTTTCTTCTATCAGGAAGACTATCAGAAATAATATATAGGATTTCATTTGGCTTATAAAGATAAGTATAACATCTCAATGGCAAATATAAAAATTCAAGATGGTCTCACTTAGAATACTGTTGTCCTTGGTTTCCAAGTTTGTGAAATGGAATAATAAATATTTTAATGCTTAGGATCTATTAAATATATAATGCTGTTTCCACTTTTAATATAATCTTACTGTGCTGTGCAGTAGCTCTTTAGATAATATAAAAAGGCCACTAATAATGTCAAAAGAGTGAGAATGGAAAGAAAATGAGATTTAAAAAATCAAGTAACAATGACAAAATGTGCTTTGTTTACTAATGTCACAAACTTATATATTTTTTTCGGTGCCAGTGGAGTGCTAGAAGTGACTCGGAAATGAGTGAAGTATCCCAGTGGTCCCAGTTAAGATTCATAGCTGACCTGTGATTTGATGTCTTGCTCACGAAGGACTACCTCCCAAGATGGCTTGGTAAGGGGTACTTTGCTGGGCTTGCTGCCTATTTTGCTGTGTTTATTTTTTCCTAAAACACTGAAGAAAATTTAAGTACCCCTCAAAGTCGCCAGAACAAAGAACTCAGAATACCAGTAAGAATCCCCCCAAAATCTGTAAACTGTCATTCTAATCTGAGTAACCAATTTAGAGATATTAATATGTAATACAAAAACCATTGTTAATTTCCTATTACCTTGTCTAAAATTCTGTATTGCTTTTATTTTTGTGTTGTTTTGTAAATGCTGGTTTACTAATGTGTTTTTGTTCTGTTATCTTTAAAGTTAAAAATGCTAGACATTGTATTAGTCATTTTGGAATAGAAAGTATACACTTATAAAACTAAAACCCCAGTACTCATATATTTAAAGTTTTTCCTCAGTTGATCTAAAAGATTTTCAAATACTCCTCACCTTTCATCGCAGATTACTCCTCTTAGTCTTGTACAGGAAATTAAGATATTAGGGTAGTTAACAACTCTAGAGGTATTTTAATAGAAGAGACACAAGAGTTCATTCACTAAGAAAACAGACTTTCTGAGGTCTTTCAGAGACTTTAAGTGCTGTGTTATCACTGATTGAGAATTATACTCAAAGCAAATATCCTCTAAGATACCAAAGTGCTCAATTTATTATACTTTAGTACATTAAAACTTATGAAGCCTAAGACAAGCAAAAAATTAGTTAATAAAAATCACAGCTCAAAATTCCAATATTTCTACACGGTACCACTCAATATGAAATGGAAAATAAATCTGAGGTTTAGATGAAATGATCTCTAACCTGTAAATTACAGTCATGTGACCAAGCAAATCACAAACTTGAGACCCAATTATAGAAAACTTCCCTCCAGAACTGCTTCAAAGTGTAAGCAATTAACTGACCATTGTTTTGAGTGTGGAAGATGAATAGGGATTAGTATGCGCTACAGTTAGAAAAAAATTATAATTGAAATATTTTACACAGACTGCTTTAGTGTTTATTTGGTATTGAAAACTCATAAAGCATTTCTTTTCATCACAAAAATTCCATATTATAAGGTTCTACACAGATCAGGGGGAAAAATTTAGAAACTATTTTTTTTTTTTTTGCCTGACCACTAGGTCTTCTGAAAGGGCTTTCCAAATGCTTGAGTGGAAGCATCACACTTTGCAATGAAACGCTTGAGTTCTTGAACACACTGATCCACTATTTCCTGTAAACTCTGCCTTAGTGCAAACTGTATAGACTTTTCTAGGGCAGGATCATTTTTAATTAACCTTCTCACCACCATCCTGACAGTTTCACTGTATTCTTCATAAGCCTGTTCAATCTCTTCCATTTTCAATGCTATTGCTTTTGAGTGCCTGCTGAGCTGACTGTCTTCAAATAATTTTGTACTGTTTGCTGCAAAGCTCTCTGGTTCCTCTTTCTTTTCGGTACATAGTGGTATTGTAGGTTTCACCTGGACCTCAGAAATCCCAGACAAGTTGCTCTCTTTTCATGTCTTGAACTTTTCCACCAAGTGCTTGCTTACAGACTCAGCAAGTTCCTTTTCAGTTATCTTGCTGGGTCCATGTAACACCTTTGATGAATGACCCATTGTTGAACTTGGAATTGAAGTGCATCTTGATGTTTTCAAAGACTGGACCTGTCTCTCTTTGCTTCTATGCTGAGGTTGGTGAAAAGAGTATGTTTTGCTTCGGACTACAGAGCAGCTTGTGCTACTGACACTGGAGATAGATTTCTTATTTCGAGAGTCCTTGTGGCCTACGGGTGATTCTTGGAAAAGAGGAGGATCTCTTCTATGGTGAGACCGGTCTCTCATATAACTGGAAGAATAGAAATATTTTCTCCTGAAGTCATCTCTCATGTGCCTGTAATTACTCTGGCGGCTTGCATAATGGTCATATCTTGACCATGGATAGCCAGGTTTATCTCCTCTCTGAAGTGGACTACTTTGATCCTGAGAAAAATTGCAGCCCTGGACAGAATCTTGGTAACCAACATCACTGGACCTTCGATAACCAGATTCATCTCCTCTCTGATGTGGCCCACTTCTTGGATTCTGAGAAAAACTGTGGCCCTTGCTATATTCTAGGTAACCAACATCACTGGACCTTCGATAACCAGATTGATCTCCTCTCCAACATGGACCACCTCTATGATCATGAGAAAAACTGTGGTCCTCCTCATCTTCTTGGTAACCAACATCACTATAATATCTACGGTAGCTTCCTTCAGCAGATCTGTCTAGCAGTGGTGGTCTATTTCCTAGCAGGGGGGAGGTCTATTTCCTAGTAGTGGTGGTTTCTTTTGCACACTATTAAGCACTCTATGGTAGCCATCACTGGGATGACTCTGGGGAGGTATTCCTTCTCCGGTAAGTCTTTCATTGTCATATCGGTCTTCAGACCACATGTCATGTCTTCTGTCAGCCACAGTTCCAGGGAACTCAGACAGCCAGCTAACACGGCACTCCTCAGGCCACCTCCATCACGGTTGCTGCTGCCTCTGTTGCTATGGCCGCCAGGGCCACTGTACGAGGCACTTCCGGTGCCCTCGGTGACATCAGCTTCTAAGAACTTTCAGTCTGCCTTTATTACAAATTTCTAGAATTTTGACTATGATGTTTTATGGAATATTTTCTATCCATATTTATTTGGGATTAAATGCCTCATTTACTTGAGGGTTTATTTCAGTCTCTAGATTTGGGGTATTTTCTGCAATGATTTTTGCTAAGAGATTTTTATAATTTTAGTTTCCTTTCCCACCCCTTCCTTGAATCTGGTAATTCACCAGTTTGGTCTTTTAGGGTCCTCTAGTTCTTGTATCCACCTTTCATGAATTCTTGTTTTTATAATACCACTAAGTGACCTACTATAGTCATCTTTGGTATGCAAGTGCTTTGAAACTTACAGTTTGGTTCTTGCCACAGTTTGATTCAAAACGTTGTTCTCTTACGCATCATTTGTTTAGCACTCAACACGGAAGCTAGGACTTGTTGGTGTTGACTATCATGTAACTTGCTACTTTTTTCCCCCCAAAATGGTTCGGTTTTGATACTTGTGCTTTCCAAAACCAGTTACCAGCAAGTACCAAATTACTAGTGACACCATTCCTGTCCTCAGGTCCTGATAGTCTCTCCCCTGTTTGGTTCTATCTGCAGGCATGGCTTTCCATTATTATTTGTATTTCCAGGATTTCTGCTTGGTTCTTTTTCAAAATCACTGTTTTTGGGGTAGGGGGCCCTAGATATGGAGCTCAGGGCCTTCACACTGAGCTACATGCCCAGCCTTTTATGTAATTATTTTGTTTGTTTGTTTGTTTGCTTGGGTTTTTTGTTGTTATTGTTTATTTGAGACTGAGACTTGCTCAGATCTCTGGGCTGGGTTGAAACTTGTCATCCTCCAGCCTCAGTCTTCTGAGTGTTTGGATTACAGCCATGTACCAACTGCCTGGCTGAATCTGTATATATTTACTAAGGTTCTCATTCATATTCCCCCTCATTTTCTCCATTTCAATCAGTTTTTTATCTTCTTTAATCTCATGGAAAATCTGATTAATTAGATCCTTTATCTGTTTATATCCTCTTTGCACTCGTGGAACATCTTGGTAATTTCTTCATACATTCTTCACTGATCTCTTTTGCCTTTTGAGTTCTTTGTCTGAGAGTTCCCTCCACTATGGTGCTCAGGAGACCATCTCTTAGGCCATAATACATTTCTGAGGCATCATTTCACTTTTTCTCTCATGATTCTTTTACTTCTTTCTTAAATGCTGTGGATCACTAGGGCTAGAAAGGGCTGTCACTCTAGTAGAAATCTCTTTAGTAAGTGTATTTTTCCCTGTGATGTGCCTTTAGCCTTGTGTGTTATTTAGTGCACAGACATGTACTCAATTTATTGAAAGAAAAAATGTTGGTTCTTAGCACTCAGTTGCAAGGAGAGAACGGCTACTGATAATATTAGCATTCAAAGACTCAATCATATATTGATATATCATTTAGAGGGAGTAGAGTGCTAAACTTGTTTAGCAAGTTTTATACCCTTTCAATAACACAGGTATACAAAAGATTAATAATTTTGGAGAATGTTTTAACAAGTAAGAGTAGATAACAGTAGATAACAGAGAAAAATATTTTAAAAATTAAGAAGAAAGCCTAGTGTGTTTGTGCTCTAATCCCAGTACTTCAGAG